>JAQQSZ010009747.1:0-12691 GCA_028646595.1 Phalanger gymnotis
CCTGCTTCCCTATGCTACCCTGTGGGTTCTGCAGTTCTAGAATTGGTTCAAAGCCATTTTTTATAGGTTTTTGGAGGGACTTGGTGGGGAGCTCACGCTAGTCCCTGCTTTCCAGCCGCCATCTTGGCTGGAAGGGTGAGTTCTTAATTAATATACAAGGGATAGAAGTGGTAAGAAAAGATAGAATGCATATCTCAATTACATGAATTTTGAAAAGCTTTTGCACAAACAAAATTAATGAAACTTAGACAAAAAGAGTAGTTGACTTAAATTAAAAAAAACTTTCCATCAAATATCTCTAATAAGCATCTGATATCCAAGATACGTAGGCAATTAACAGAAATAAATAAGACCAAAAATCATTCACTAATAGATAAGCAGAAAAAAGATATGAAGAAACAATTCTCCAAATAACTGCAAACTATCGGCCATATGAAACATTACTCTGAAACACTACTAATAAGAGAAATGAAATTCAAAACAACCCTAAGGTTTTATGAAGCCCAGAAAATTGGTACAGATGACAGAAGATGGGAATAGTCAATGTTGGAGGCGATGTTGAGTGGCAAAGAAGATAATGTGTGAATTGGTTCAACCATTCTGGAAAGCAAGTTGGAATTATGTTAAGAAAGTGACTAAAATGTGTAAACCCTTTAAACCCAGAGATAACATTGCTGTCATATACTCCAAGGAGGTCAGTGATAAAAAGAAAGATACCTCATATACCAAAATATTTATAGCAGCACTTTTTGTAGTAGCAAAGAAATGGAAACAAGGTAGATGGTCTTTGATTGGGAAATGGAGAAACAAACTGGGACACATGAATGCACTGGCATAGAAAACAATTTATATGATCAATACAGAGAAGTATGGGAAGACCTATAAAAACTGATGCAAAGTGGAATAACCAGAACCAGGAAAACAACATACACAATGACCACAACAATATAAATGGAAACAACAACAAAACAATGGAAACTGAATGCTTAAAAATTATAGTGACCAAACTTGGTTCCAAAAAAGACACCTCCCCCTGGTTTTTCTGTAGAAATGAGGGCTATAGAATACTACATATGTGAGACTTTTTTTAGTATGTTGATTAATTCTACTGCATTGTTTTTTTTCTCTCCAAAACTTCCAATTCTCTTTTTAAAAATGAAAATATTAAAAAAAATGAAAATATTTTAGTTTTTATATGACTTAGTTTTCTATGACCTATATATGTATATAGGTTTTTTTCCTGAATCCCCTCAGCTATCCCCTCCCAGAGGGCCATTTCTTATAACAATTTTTTTAAAGAAAGAAAAACATAAAAAGATTTAAAAACTGGGCAAATCCAATCAACATATGGGGAAAAAGTCTGATATTTTCAATGTTACACATCCACAGGCACCCCTCAACTCTGAAAAGAAGTAGGGGAGGTGGGGCCAAGACTGTGTCTTTGAAATTCCATAACCTTTGTTTTCTATTGTATTGTAGTTATTGATCTTTCCATTTACATTGCTGTAATCATTATGTATATTGTTTTCTTCTTTCTGCCTATTTCACTTTGCATCGGTTCATGAAAATTTTTCTAGGTTCATGCAAATTTTTCTATGCTTTTCTGCATTCATCATTTCTTAAAGAATAGTAATATTCCATTACATCTATGCCCCACTATTTAGCCATTCCCTAACTGACGGGCATAAGCTCTGTTTCCATTTCTTTACTACCACAAAAAGTGCTGTTATAGGTCTTTGTGTATATACCCAAAGCCTTTCCTTTTGTCAGTGGCCTCCTTGGTTTATGTACCACCAATGATCTCTTAAATAGTCTTTTCTCAGTCCTAATAATCATCCTTGACCTATTACATTTGATATTGTTCACCTGAATCTCTCTCCTTTCTGGGCTTTTGTGAGACTACTCTCTTTATTCTCCTATCTAAGTGCTCTTTCTCAGTCTCCCTTGTTGGTTCATCCATCCGTATCACAACCCATAATTCTGAGTGATGCTGAAGTAGACTATCTTCTTGTCTCTATACTCTCCCTTGGTGACATCATCAGCTCCCATGGACTTATTTATCTCTATGGTAATGACTCCTAGACATACATATCCAAACTCAGTTTCTTTCCCGAGCTTCAGTCCCACATCACTAAATGCCTATTGGACATTTCAAACTTGATGTCCCAGAGACATTTCAAATTCAACATGTCCAGAATTCATTATTTTCCCTCAAATCCATTCTACTTCCAAATTTTCCTATTCCTATCAAAGGCACCATCTTTCTAATAGTTTCTTAGGTTTGTAAATTCAGTATTATCTTGGAATCACCACTCTTTCTCATCCCACATATCCAATTAGTTGACAAATCTGACCATTTATACCTTTATATTACTTCTTGTTTCCAACAGCTTCTCCTCAAATAGGCCAAGTCCTTATCATCTTTCACCAAGATTGCTATGACAGTCTATTAACTGGGCAACCTGTCTGAAGTGTCTCCAATCCATTCTATACACTCCTAGTAAAGTAATTTTCCTTAAACATATCTCACCATATTACTCCCCTACTCAGTAAACTGTAGTGGCCTCCTATTGCCTATAAGATAAAATGCAAACTCCTCTGTTTAACTTTTGAAGTCCCACCTGCTGCCAACCTTTCTCTCCACCTCACTGGATATTACTCTCCCTCTCAAACTGTGATTCAGCCAAATTGGCCTCTCTGCTCCTTATACTGGACACTCCATATCACTTCTCATACCTTTGTATTGGCTGTCTCACATGACTGGAAACCACTCCCTCCTTGCTGCTGCCTCATAGAGACCCTTTCTTCAATCACCATCTTCTGTATGAAGCCTTTCCTGATTCCCTCGATCACTGCAGCCCTCCTTCCCAAACTACTTTGCATATAACTACTTTGTATATATTTGTATTTATTAGCTTTACATTTACACAATATATCTTTTTACTTTTAGAAGTATGAGAAGGCATCTCTTTCACCCACTGCTCTCCATTGTGGGTGGAATGCCAGCATTATAACAACAGATTTTTGCAATATGTTAGTAAATTTTGCTGAACTGTTTTTTCCTCTTTAATTTTTTTTAAATAGTGATGGATCTGGGGGCAGGGGGAGAAGAGAGATATGGGGAAAGTATAGGCAATGTAAAAATAAAAGACAGCAACAGAAAGAAAAACAAAAAGAAATGAGCCCTTGAAGAAAGCAGTAGTGTTTCCATTAACGTCACCTTTTGGTTCCCAAGACTTTCTACTTTTTTTCAAACAATGCTTGACTAAAGGAACCCAGGATTCCTAACATTTATAATACAAACAGGGCTTGTTGACTCAAATTCTATGGAACACAGGGAGCTCAGCTGCACCAAAATCCTTTTTCATCTCTTAGGACTGCACATGGCTTTCTGTGTAATTGCCCTAGCAGAGGCAATAAGGTTAGAAAAAAATAGCTCTGTAGAGTTATAAAGTATTGTTGATAATTAAACTGATCTAAGATTGATTTCAAGCTCCACTGAAAGCACTCAGGTACCTAAAAAAAAAGTTTTAAAATTTTAATAAAAGTTAAGCTACTGCCTAAACTCAAAGACAAAGAATTTATGCTTTATATCCTCACAATGGAAATACTTTCCCATCACTCCATATCATCATCATCATTAACAAGGCATTTATTGAATACCTGTGTGTTAGGCACTATGCTAGGTATTGGGGACACAAAGATAAAGTCAAACAAACAGTCCTGCTGCCCAAGGATCTTGCATTTTATCAGGGAAAACAACATAACCCAGTCTTAAGAGCCCTTCCTATATAAAGATGATGGATATTGTTAGTGTATCTTTAAAAGGAAATCAAATTTTGAGAGAGTAGACATTTAACTTCATTCTGGAAATGGTTAACTGTCAAGGCTGGAGAAAGACTATATGGGGTATATAGAGAAAAAATGAAGAGAACTTTTTCCTGAGAGAGTGATGGAAGTAATTATCATTCCTAAGAAAGACTAAAGAAATATTTCTTGAGAGAACTGGGTTTAATTCTTATGCTGTGGAAAAGATGGCCTAAAAAGACTTCTTAAGAGGCTTTGACAGCCATCCTGAAAATGTTGAATGGTTGGACTGTATTTCCAGAATTGAGAAGCCAGCAGGTGCTGCTGATAGTAAGAGGCGACTAAGACCTTCTTCTACTTCAACAGATCATTGAGACATTTAGATATCTTTTTTATTTTTTGTTACATTAACATACTCGCATTTCATGATTCCCTATGAAGCGATTCGAATGCCCACTTGCAATTGTTCAAACTTTGTTCTCTGTTCTCCACTGACTACTCCCTTTTTCTTATCTCCCTCAATCCAGTTCCAACAAGGTCCTACTCCACAGCTATCCACCTCTTCCATTGTGTTTTCTGAAATATCTTTTCCATAAAGAAATGGACTAGTTTTCATCTGAAACCTTTTCCTTTCTCAATCCTTCCAACGTCTTACATTCCCTGAGACTTGGGATTATGATGACAATTCCCCAGCCACCCTTTCTAGCACTGGTTACGCTTTCGCTCACTCCCCCAGACTCAGTGGTGGTCCTGGTGAGGCAGTCTGAATACTCCTTGCTCCTCACCGCTACTTCCAGGATCTCCCGCTAGCACAATCACTAGGTGACCTCTCCTTCTTTGAGGTTCTTTTAGACCATATTTTTCACCTAATCAAGATTCTGGTGGTTGTTGTCTACCAATCTCTAGGACATTCTACCTCTTTCCTCAATGACTTCAGGGCCTGGCTCACAGTCTTTCCTCCCCAACTCCTGCCTAAATACTGAAGAGACTTCAACAAACATATTGCTATTTGTCCAAATGCCTTAACCTCCTGGTTTCTGAACTTACTCATTTCCCATGAACTAGTCCTCCACCCCACTTCAGATACATATAAAAATGGTCATGCCCTTGATCTTGCCATGTTACCCACCAATGCACCACTTCCATGTTAGTGAACTTTGAAATTCCTTTATTTGATCACAATCCATTGTCATTCTAACTCTTGCTCTGCTTTGCAACCCTAAACTTTGCTCTTGGTCTACAATGTGACCTTTATCCACCCTCATTCTTTCTCAGACTATCACTCCTATATTGGCTATACTCTACCTCCCTTCCCCATCTTGATCCCTTGGAAAAACAGTTCAGCTCCCTTTTCCTATCACTGATCTTGCTCCTTCAAGCCTCAGCTTTAGGTCATTTTCACCATCTACTGTTTCACTCTTACTTAATGATGAGCAAAGCTGGAGAAAAAGCACAAAACTATGTTGACTACAAATTTATGCTACATAATCTGAACTGGGCCCTCATTGAAGTAAGGCAATCCTTTCACACCTCCCTAATTGACTCACTATGCCACTCACCATAGAAGCTTTTCAAACCTTTTCATTCCCCTTCAATCCTCCCCTTTTCCCCTCTCAGCTAAGAACCCTGTCTCATGTTTCCTTGGGGAAAAAAAAATAAGGCCATTGGTCAAGAGCTTCCTCTTTTCCCATTCTCCTCACCTCACCTCACTCAGTTGCCTTCCACTACATCTCCTCCTTCACCCCTGTCTCATACGAAGAGGTGATCCTTCTCCTTGATGAAGCCAAGCCCTATAAATGCAGAAATGAGCCCAATCCATTCTTGTCTTCTACAGCAAACTACTTATAATATGTGCTTGAGGACAGTAGACTAGTTGGAAATTTTGCAAAAATTCAGCAGGAGGGTAGAAAAACTTGGGATAAATATTGTCTCACATTTCCCTGGCTACTCTGTCTCTCAATCTGTGTGAAACCCAGAAGAAAAAGCAGACAGAACACCTGTACCTAGCACATAGTCAGAATTTAATTAATAAATTCGTATTGACTTGTGATCTCTTTCAGGTCTCTGTTTAACACTCCTTTTCCAATTAAATCTCAGGGACCATGTAATCTCAGGCAATCATGTATCAAGAAATATGCGAAGAAGAAAGAGATAAAAGAAATAAATCATGGAAATATTGAGGGGATAAGAATATAATAACATTTTATTTTACCCTAAAATTTAATACTATTGACAAAAGTATTGACTTTCTAATGTGCTTTTTTTACATTTAATTTTTATTATTTTCTCAGTTATAAGTAAACAAAAAATTTTAAATCCATTTTTAAAGATTTTGAGTTTCAAATTCTCTCCTACAGTCCCATCTCTACCCCCTCCTTGAGAAGGTGAGCAATTTGATATAGATTATTACATGTGCAGTCACGCAAAATATTTTTTGTTCTGTAAAACCTTAATACTCCCTGAAAATAGGTGTTCAATTCCCAAATTAAATCTAGACCCCTCTCCCATGCTGTTAAAGATATAATTTACCAAGTCTTGACTGGACATATGAAAACTAAACAAGAATCCAATATCTTTACCAAAGATTAACAAGAATCAATTCCCTACACTTAAATTGCAAAGGGTGAGGGTTGGTTTCTAAGCTCCCTTCCAGCTCTAACATTCAATGGCTCTATAGAAACACATATAGTTAAGGGGCTTTTAGACATTAAGTAAAATAATTGAATTCAATTTAATTCAACCACTATTATAAAGCACCTGCTATGTTCTCTAGCACTGACAATCTTAGGACCTGAAAATCTTCTAGAGAAAACGAAAGAAGCCTATCATTTCCATATTTAATGTGGGAAAATAGAAAAGCTGAGAAATTAAATACCTATTTAAGGTCACAAGACCATTCAGGAATAAAAATTTTAATTTTTAGACTTAGGAGGATGCTGATTAATGTAATAATGAACCACGACTTCAAAGAATACTAACCCTTCACATATGCTACTATCCAGCTAAATTGGATTACTCACTATCCCTGAGACATCCCCCTGGAAGTGCATTTTCCTACTGCCTACATTCATGTCTGCTCACTCCTCCACCTGCTGAATTCCTCCCCAACCTTTAAAGTCCAGTTCAGAATGACCACTGATCTCCAAGAAAGATTCCTGGATCACCTCAAGAAGAACTCTTTCACTTCAGGGCCTCACATGCAAGCACTGTTTGTATCTCTTTTGCATGCTTACAGATCATAATTATTTAGTTACATATTGCATCCCTCTCCCCTAATATCTGAGGGATAGCGGTAGAACATGATGCGCTGCCATAACCATCTCATATGATATTTCTAACTCCTCCAAGGATCAAACACAGTACTTTGCACACAAGTGAGACTTAATAAATGTTTGATTTGAATTCACATTAAATGGGCACAGTCTATCTGGAATGAGATTTCTAAATATAACCCGACTAACTTAATTCCCCCTAGTTTGGTGGAGTTGCAAGGTCCCTAACAATTACACATAGCCTTAATAGAACAATCTAAGGACATTTCCATGGGGTAATCCAGGCAGGCTAAGCAGATTTGGTTTACCATAGTCAGGATAAAAAACAACCCAGTAACTTGATAAACCTAACCCAGCAGGAAAGAGGTTAAGCTAGTTCAAGTCCCCACAGGAAGCAGCCCATCTAATCTCAATGGGCTTTTCAGAGGAAATGCTAAAAAGAGACTTTAAAATAGGGAACACTGATGCTAATTTTTTATGTTCTGCTGTTCTTTGTGTTCTCAATGAGGAAAATTTCTTTCCGTCTTGCTTCAAAAATGGACTTTACTTTGGGGCACATCATTTTTTAAAACCTCAAAAACCCTACTGGAATGCTTCCTATTGATTTTTTTTAATTCCAAATTTATTATTTAGTTTTTAGCATTCATTTAAAATTTTTTTTGAGTTCTGAATTGTCTCCCTCCTTCACAACCCTTCCCACCCATTGTAAAGGCAAGAAATGTGCTATCAATTATGCATGTGAAATTATGCAAAATTTCCTCATTGATTATCAGTTGATATCAATTAGACAACCAGGCTTACTTAGCTTTTGGAAATGGCTATTTACTAAGGTGGTATAGTAAGGACAACTACTATAAAACACTGCCCCCAAAACAGGGGGAACACTCTCCCAAGTCCATACAAAGTCCAGAGGAATGTAGGGCCGAGCGTAAAGCACAGGATGTGGTAAAGTGTGTCAAACTCCTGAATGACCTTTTGCTGGCATCTTCATTCTACTTGGCATGGAGTCACTTTCTGCTAACCTCCATGTAGAGTCGTGAGGCTGCCTTTCCTCAGTGTGCCTCAGTTAACCTTGGCTCCTGATGCAGACACTGCTGTCAGCTGTTCAGGGACACCATGAGGTCCTCGATGAAAACTATACAAGTTCTGATACTCCCACAGCCTTGATCCTTGTCTTCCCCAGGCCATTCCTTCCCTCTCAGGGACTTGGCTGGAACTCTAAACTGCCAGATGCTTGAATGCCCGGGTTCCAAGCTGGCTCGCTCTTATTTTGTGCAAAACCTATAGGATATGACTATTAGGACTGAGTCAAAGAGGTATTTTCATCAATAAGGTATCAGGGCTAGAATTATTTACACTCTCATATGCTCTTCTGCTTTTACCTCTTGGGCATCTCTTAACCCACAGTATTCTTTATTATGTCACAGTTGTTTTCTTCTCTCTCCTCATTTCTTTATTCTTCTCTAGCTTCTTAGATGGAGTCTTTGTGCTAATTCCAGGCTCCATTTCTGCTTGCACTTTCAGATTGAGTGGTGAGACCAGGCTGGTTCTGTCCCCAGTTTCCAGTTCTGTCAACGGCTTCCACCTTTTCTGGTTTGCCTGCACTCAGGGTGATGACAGGTTTCAAGCCCTGCTAAACATGCTCAGTCACAGTGCAGGCTCTGGGACCCTGTGGGACATCTCTGATTGGGGTACTGGCAGGTTTCAGGGCTCAATGGCTTCTCTGGTTGTCTCTCTCCCCTCCTGCCCTCCTCATTCCCCACTACACATCAAGCAGGCTTCTGGCTTCCATTTTGTACAGTCTGGGACAAGATCACAGGGCTTTGGAATTTTTTATCATTATTCAATCTGGTACCGTTTTAAGATCTTTGGGAATATATGTGGATGAGAGAGGCTCTTCTCTGACTTTTTGTGTCATCATCTTAACCACGTTCCAGACACTTAACCTTTTATTAAGCTTTTATGGGTCCTTTTATTGGCTGCATTCTGCCAATGCAACAACCTTAACTGTACAGAGGATAACACTTTGCGAATATTTTTGAATAAATAAATCTCTGCAGTATTAGAAACATAGTATAAAGAATAATTTTTTTTTAAAAAAAGCTGTATTTCTGAGAGTTTCTTCTGTCTGTAATACAAAAAACTTGAGAAAACAACTCATTCCAATTGCTCTCCCTATCTCTACTCCTCAATATGTGATGATAAGGAATATTTTAAATGGTGGTAGAATTTGAAGAGATCTGATCAGTATGATTGAATACATTCCACTCAGTGACACCCCCCTCCCCACCGCCAAAGGAAAGTGTATTCACCTGAAAACAATTCCTAATAGATAGATCCAATTCCAGATAAATTTCCTAGAATATAAGTTTTTTTAAAAAGCCTAATTTTAAGGTACCACCTTAAATACCCACTGAATTGGTAAAAACAATTAAAAGTAACACGACTCAATGATGGCAGGACTCATTCATTGCTTGGAAATGCAAATCTGTGAATTATTTTTGAAGAGCAATTTGGCAAAATATGAAAAGAATTACAAAAATAACTATACTCCAATATATCTCTTTTCTCTTCTCTCCCCAGAGAATAATAAAAAGTTAAAAGGGGAGGGGGGTAGTTAAAAAATAGTTCAGAAAAACCAACCAGCACATCAATGGAGCTTGACAGTGTGTGAAATGTTCCACTGACCTCTGCAAAGAACAAAGGGAGGTGCATTTTCTTTCTTTTTTTTTTAAATTTTTTTTCTTTTTTTCTTTTTTTTTTCATTTTCTTTCTTATTTGAGGCTAAACTTCAAAATTATAATTACAGAAAGTCCTTTATGAGATAAAACAAAAAGAAAAAAAAGCACAACTAGAAGCGGCATAACTAATTACAATCATAAAAGGAAAAATGAATGACAATAAACTAAAAAAGAATCCTGATGGAGGGCTAAAGTGACTGTAAGATTATTTTATACAATGAAATCCACTAAATGTAAATAGTTACTAAATAAATTTGATTAGTGGTATTCAACATATATTAAATAATTTCAAAAATCCCTGTTAAGGCCAAATGTCAAATATTAAAACCTCTCCCACACACCCACATTTTCTCACAAGTCTGCAACTATTTTATTCTTTTTGCTCCTCATTTTCCAAAGGTGCACTGAATGTTATGTCAACTAGAATGCATCATGTTTTGTGTATTCTCATATCCTGAAAGAAATCAATCCTCTAACTCTTGCAAAATGTGGTGCAGTTGCTGGGTGAGGTGGCACACAACTGTAATTCCTGCTACTGGAGAAGATGAGTTCTGGAGTTCTAAACTACAGTTCTAAACTACAATTCTAAACTGACCTGTCAGGATAGCCCCCGGGGTGGGGGTGGGGGTGGGGCTGGGGGTAGGGTGTAAGGAGAAGCTAGACTGACTAAGGAAAAGCAATTCTGATCAGGTTAGAAACAGAGCAAGTCAAAGCTCCCATCCCCTACCCTACCTCCATCAGTAGTAGGATTGGATCCAAGAGTTCAGTTTGGGTGAATAGGAAAACACAGTATTAAAAAAATGTGAACAAGTTTTCAATGCTATTCAGGGATCAAAAAACAGTTTATGAGGTCAGATTCTGCACTTCAGTCACATATTCGTTTTTATTTATAGAAATAATTATGTAATTGTGCTGTTATCTGGATATTGTGAAAGAGCTTCTGTTTATATATTTGGGATTTATTTACACATTTCTGGCAATTAAGTGTCAGGAAATCACTTTCTCAAGGAGCAAGTCATTTAAAATTTTTTTCCTTTTCTTTGGAAAGGACAAAAGGTAAAACAAATGGAATGGAAAACGTCTCTCCAATCCGGTTTTTCTGTATGTTCAAAAGAGCGCAGACAAAAGTAAGAAGTTAAATTTCAAATTTGAAGACCAAAAAATGTCATTTGTATGCTATTAAAAACCCAAGTAGTTTCTTTCACCCTGTGCTCCAAACACAGATAATCACAGATGACAGTTTTTTTAGACCATACTTATGAAGTCATCAGCATAGAAAGCTCCCAGTGAAGACCTTCTACCTGTGCAGTCTGATACTTGCTCTGCCACTTAGGCATTATCTCGCGGACTTGTCTGTGGAACCGAGAGGTTAAGTGCCTTGCCCAAGGTCACAAAGTCAGGATACATCGAGGGTAGGACTTGAACGCAAGTCTTCCCAACTCCAAGATCACTCTTTATCCTTGACAACACACTGCATCTCATATATATAACAGCTTTGATCTGTGAAAAGTTGCTTATAAATGTAATATGCATAATCCAAATCATACTGTAATGCAATAGGAGAGCTAGTATTTAAAAAGAACTAGCTTGTCAATGTCACCTTCTGTAAAACACGACATTCTTTT
Source organism: Phalanger gymnotis (assembly GCA_028646595.1). NCBI lineage: Eukaryota > Metazoa > Chordata > Mammalia > Diprotodontia > Phalangeridae > Phalanger > Phalanger gymnotis. Next base: position 11,446 of record JAQQSZ010009747.1, read on the forward strand.
TAAGTCTGAGCATTTGCCTCCTATTTTATGTTTTACAAGTCTGGAGTTTTCCATACAGCGTTTAAAAAAATCAGTCACTGAACCTAATAAAAAGGAAATATTTAAAGTTGGCATCATAAAAGGCATATCAAGATGCCTTTCTGTTACACAACTCTCTACCGCTATCTACAAATGGATTCATTGACAGGCTCCTTTAAATATTAGTTCCCTATTTCACACATGAACACAATGGCTCTCTCTCTTTATTTATTTAATATTTTTACTTTTCAGCACTGATTTTCAAAAGAGTTTGAATTACAAATTTTCTCTCCATTTCTACCCTCCCCCCCACTCCCAGATGGCATATATTCTAGTTGCCCCATTCCCCAGTCAGCCCTCCCTTCTGTCACCCCACTCCCCCCATCCCCTTTTCCCTTACTTTCCTGTAGGGCAAGATAGATTTCTATGCCCCATTGCCTGTATATCTTATTTCCTAAGTGCATGCAAAAACTTTTTTTGAACATGTTTTTAAAACTTTGAGTTCCAAATTCTCTCCCCTCTTCCCACATGCGTATCATTACGTAAAATCCTTCCACAATACTCATGTTGTGAAAAGACTAACTATATTTTGCTCCTTCCCATCTTATCCCCTTTTATTCAATTTTCTCCCTTGACTCTGTCCCTTTTCGAAAGTGTTTGTTTTTGATTACTTCCTCCCCCTATCTGCCCTCCCTCCTATTGTCTCCCCTTTTTTATCACCTTCCTCCTTTCCTGTGGGATAAGATACCCAATTGAGTGTGTATGTTATTCCCTCTTCAGGTCAAATCAGATGACAGCAAGATTCACTCATTCCCCCTCACCTGCCCCCTCTTCACTCCCAACAGAACTGCTTTTTCTTGCCACTTTTATGCGAGATAATTTACCCCATTCTATCTCTCCCTTTCTCTCTCTCTCAATATATTCCTCTCTCATCCCTTAATTTGATTTTTTTTAAGATATCATTCCTTCTCATCCCTTAATTTGATTTTTTTAGATACCATTCCTTCATATTCAACTCACCCTGTGCCCTCTGTCTATAAACATATGTGTGTGTGTGTGTGTGTGTGTGTGTGTGTGTGTGTGTGTGTGTGCGTTCCCTTCAGCTACCCTGATACTGAGGTCTCATGAATTATACACAGCATCTTTCCATGTAGGAAGTAAACAAAACAGTGATTTCTCTTTCTTGTTTACCTTTTCATGCATCTCTTGATTCTTGTGTTTGAAAGTC
>JAQQSZ010009748.1:0-12691 GCA_028646595.1 Phalanger gymnotis
TTTGTACATATGGGTCCTTTTCCCACTTGTGTGATCTCTTTGGGATACAACCCTAGAAGTGGTATTGCTGGGTCAAAGGGTATGAGCATTTTTATAACCCTTTGGGCATAATTCCAAATTGCTCTCCAAAATGGCTGGATCAGGAACAACAACAATTTTTTAAAAAAAATTTTTAAAAGAAAGATTTTCAGTAGAAGTCAGGAGATTATAACAAAACTCTCATCTTTCCTTTTTATCTTGTTCCTTTCACTTAGCAAGTGTTTTTTGAACACCTGTTCTGTGTCAAGGCACTGTCTTGGGTAGTTGGAAATGTCAAAATAGTTGGGGAAAGCATGACAGGATATTTGAGTGAAGGTCAAAGGAGAGAGAAACAGTTATTTGGCCATTGGACTATACTACAGACCACCTAGACTGAAAGAGAAAATAGATAAGGAGTTTGTGAAATATCCAAGCCTGGCACAGAGCCATCTTACAGTACTGTTGGAGGGAGAAATGGGAGAAGGAGTATCAATTTTCTAAACATCTGCTGGAGCTCATTCTGTGTTAAAAGCAGAGCAGAAAATAACTTCATTTGCCTTAGTGATAATTACATCCTTCCAAAGGTGGAGGGACCATCCAGAGGGAATCTTATTCTGGATTTGCTTCTCACCAGCAGGGAGATACTGGTTGCTGGAGTGGAAGCGATAGGAACCTTGGGGGGAAGTGACCCCTCCATCCTCGAGTTTGTTATAGGGAAGGAGAGGGAATCTCAGCCTGGTTTCACATGTACTGTAAATTTTTTGGGGAAAAAGAATTTGAAGGGTTCTTAGAAAAAAAAGTAGGATTCCACAGACTAAGATGCTTTATTGGGGGTTGAGAGAGGCTCAAGAGAAAAATTCTGAAGATGCAAAAGGGAACAATTCCAACAAGAAGGAAAAATGAGACTTGTCTGAAAGACCAATGTGGATAGAAGGGAACTCACCAATCAGTTTAAATGTTAAAAGGAATATACAGAAGATGGAAGCAAGGAAAGCAAACAGAAGGTGAACATAAGAGTACCACACAGTCCTGTAAAAATAGAGTAAGGAATGCTAAAGCTTAGAATGAGTTGAGGCTGGCAGGGGAATTTAAGGACAGCAACACGGCTGGGTTTTGAGTTATATTGGGAGAAAAAGGAGAATCAAAGACCTTTTTCTTGGTGGGGTGGAGGGTGTAGGATGATGATAACTGATAACAGAGAGAAGAGAGAGAGTTGCTCAACTTTGATTTTGTTTCTCTTCTCTCTGGCAAGGAAAATGATCTTGACTCCGGACATGAGCAAACAAAAATGACTTTCAAGGAGTTGATAGCCAAGAGAAGTAAGGAGAGAATGATATATCACCCAGCTGTCCTTGACCACCTCACCAAGAGGAACTACACCCTAGGTTCTCAAAAAAACTGACTGATGTGGTTGCTGAGTCACTGTTAATGATATTTGAAAGATCATGGATAATAGTAGTTGTATCCCAAGATTGCAAAAGGGCAAATGTCCCAATTTTCAACAAGTAAGAAAATCAGCAAAATATAAGAGATGGGAATAGAATGAGAAGGGAGAAATATGTGAGGAGGGAAGAAAAGAGAGAAGAAAAGGGGGTGGGAGGGAGTAGGAAAGAAGAGAAAGGGGATTATTCTTATATGTAGCTGTTTGTATATAGTTATCCCTTCCACATCATGGGGGTTAGAGGGGCAGTGCCCCCATGATCTGGAAAATCTGTGTAGAATGTTTTGGCCTTCTCTTCATAACAGAGAAGAAGTCTGAATTATTATGGTATTAAAAGATGAAATATATTGATAGTATACAATACTATACATATATTTTATGCATTTCTGAATTTCTAAACTTTTTCTGTGTCAATTCCTGGCCTTCATGTGTCAGCTGTGGCTTCCATAAAACTCCCTCAAATTCACATTTAATTTCTTATGCTGACCTGTGATATATCCAGACTTCGATGGGGAAAGTCGCAATGTGGAAAAGATAATTGTATACTCATCCTTTCCCACCTTATATTACTGTTACTTGTGAATTTGCCTCACTTTCTCTACTAAATGGTAAGCCGGAGGTACAATTCATTATCGTTAATATTGTTAATTCACTTTTGTATCTTCCTTGGTACCTAGCACAGTGTTAGGCACATAGAAATATTTAAATGTGTCTGCAGAATTTAATTTAATAGCAGGAATGGGGAAAGGAGAGATAGAGGAAGAAAAGGAAAAGGTAAGTTGGACAGAGATCTCTTTCTGGTTCTTTTCTCCCAGGGACACTGAGATGAAGAATGGACAATTGTTTTCACTCTGGGTCCTTTAAAGCAAATCAGAATCAGCAAACGATGTCCACCAGTCTCAATGTTTCAACACAAATCCCTGTGCTTAGTGTTGCATTTTTTCACTCAAGCCTTCCAGCTCTGATGGGGGAGACGATCACCACATACTAGGCCTTGATGGGAAACAGGTTTTGTTCTGCTCAGGCAGCTTGGCTGTTTATCACATACTACAGACCAAATGGATTACCTGGAGGCCACATCTTTCTCCCACCCCAGTGGAAATATGTATTTTACCAAGTGCTCCTGACAGCTAAGACATCCGTTCTGAACTTGGGGTTGCTGGGAGAACAGAGCTACTCTGCCCCTCTCTGGATATGGGCGTAAAACAAAAGCATAAAACAAATCATCCCCTTCCTGCCACCCCACATATTCAACAGTCTTTCCTCTTCTCCTTCTATGTTCCCCTTTAGCTGCTTCTGTTCTACAGCCTCGCCCACTCCCAGCTTTGAGCTCTACCTTCCCCTTGGATTCACCCCCATTTCCATGCCTCATTTGGGAGCGTCTAATGAATCATTCTTTAACTGATGCCCAACCCAGAGTTAGATCTGGGAACCTTAGAATGTGGTTTGTTTCCTCTCACCTAGAGTCTTTCCTGGGAACATAGCTTATGGGTGAATGTCTATAGATATGTATAGAAAAGGTTTTCAGCTCCTGTGCAAGCACTTAAGCTGACGATATATACCAAGTACAGCTCAGTCTTTATTTAATTCCACAGAACATGAAAAATACACAGAAGGCTCATAGGAATTTATAAACACGACTCCTTTATCTGGTGAGTTCCTTTTCTTCCTTCCCCATCCTCATCTCCAAGAACCACATTTCAAGAGTCCCCTTTAACCTCCTTAGAAAGGAAATGCATTTTAACTCCCCTATTTTCTAGACAGTGCTCCATCTCCTCTAGGGGGACTTCTACAAGGCTCTAGACTTAGGGGCTACTCCCAAATGGATTTTTTTGAATTTTGGAATGATTTGATTGCTAGAGAGGAATACCCTCTTTCTTGATGAACCTGCATAGCCCACATAACTCACAGTAAAAGGAAGGAGGTAAGGATCAATTTTACTCTTCGATTTTGTAGCTCAATTCCTTGATGCTCCTTCAGATCCGGGGCTATACATACAAACATGCACACAGATATACGTGTATGTGTGTATATATATGCACATATGTATGCATATATATGCACTTGTTGGTTTTCTCTTCAGGAGTCTAGGTTCAGGAATATGGCATTGGTCAGGAACTCAGTATTGTTCAAGAAATGTCCCTTTTACTCTCTAGGAGGCTCTGCCTAGAAATTCTTGCCATCCTATAAATGATCCTCAGCTGTTTCAATCTCTTGCATTATATGGTTCCCTCCTCTCCCAGGGCTATCCTATTTCCTTCTTTCCCTTCTTTACATACACTTCCAGGATACCTTGGATGCTCTGTCACTAACTTCACACAGATATCATCTCTTGTCCTAGAGGTTCTACCACTACCTGGAGTTCCCAATGCCCTGGGTGATGGTAGAGATGCACGGTCTTCATCCTCGGGAACTAGTTCTGTTCTCTGTGACAGAGCTTGTATCTCTACCTCATCTCTGTTTTTTTCCTCTTCACCAGTTTAATCAACCAATCGATATTTATTAAGTGCTTACTGTGTGCATCTAAGTGGGTAGCTAATTTATACAATGGTCCCAACACAATAAAACATCCCTAAATACCATGACTAAGACAACTAATAGAGAGGCCAAGGGAACTCCCCACACCCCACCAAGGCGATGTCCTCCATTATCTCAAAGAAGATATCCATATTTATTCTTGGTCATATTTTCTACACAAAGGAATTACCTCTACTGATATAAGTATTCAGAAAGTCATCTGACAAAGTTATCCCAGCTGCTGCATCTCACATCATCTTAGTATGGAAGATACTTTTTTGGAGGAGAACTTTTATAACTACACTTTGCTCTATAGAATTAATTGCTTTTAAAAAGAACCGATGAACTCTTTCTATATATGTATGTATACATATACATATAGACATATTTGTCCATACATATGTGCATATATACACACATATATATTTGTGTACACACACATACATACATATAGCTTGTATTCTTCACCTTTTAGTTGATTGCAGAAACATAAAGCTGTGACTAGCTCTAGAAAATCATTTGAGAAAGCCTTTCTGCTTCTTCCTTGTGTTTTCATCAATAATACCTTGGAAACATGAGATACATGTACATTGAGAGATTCTCGTAAAGATTTTATAGTTGAGAAAGGAGGCATTTGGATCAGTAGTCATTGGTATTCACTCAATAGCTTTTGTGTGTGTATGTGTGTGAGATATCATCCACGATTTTTTTTACTTGTTCTGTCTACCTTCAGATATCGTGAGAATCTATCAAAATCCTCAAAATTGTGTTTCTTCTAGCACTGACTCCCTCTATATGTTTGGTCTAGTTTAGATACTCCCTTCATCTTAATTTTCTTTAGTTCTGTAAAGGAGCTACAAAGAAAGGGTTAAGAGGTGTTTCCATTCTTTGCTGCTTTAGGAGGTGCCTGCTGCATCCAGGGCCACCTCCATTCATCCTGATCTGTCTCTTGCCACTGGACCCAGAGGATTCTGGAGGAGAAAGTGAGGCTGATGATTTTACACAGCCCTCCCTCACTTAAATCCTATTCACTTACATGTCATGGAATCACCTCCCTGATGGCATGGTCCTCTTTGATAATGAAGGCCAAACAGCAGCAGCATTTAGGAGGTATGAAGAAATTCCTCAACCAAACTTGTTGGAATTACAGGTGAACCACATACCTGGTCACCTCGAGGAGCCAGCTGGGGAGGAAGAATACAGATCTTGAGAGAGATTGCTCTGTATTTGACCCTACTTACTCTCTATCCCTATGCTGCACTTTGGAAAAGGCACAAGGGAAAATGTGAAGAGCAATTCCTTCTAAAATCTGAGTTCTTTCTCTGTAGTTGGCTCTCTTCTTGACTGCCAGAATGACTCTCCTGATTATCAGAAATGGCTAGCCACACAGAGCTCTTCCTGTCTCCACTAACTACCTCTGTAATTGGCAAGCTTTCTTTTTAAAGCAACCAAGGACATGGCTGCATCTTCAGACATTCAATGGCTAGCCAGTTTATAATACCATTAAGTTCAATTAAGGAATTTCTTTACACCTCCTAAAAGAACCAAAGAGTGAAAGTGCTATTTTTTATGGTGGCAGTTTTGCTTCTGAGAACACTTCGAGGAAGGTGAATGAGTACACAATGAAATGTTTCTTGCATCATTGGACTTATGAAGAAAACAACTCCACAAATTCTTTGCTTGTGCCACTATGTAAACCTGTGAACTATCATTAGTTACAAATTCCTTATGTTTCTGGCTTTATTTATATTGAGAAAGTCAATGTTAATACAGGAGCAGAGGATCATATATAGAGCTAGAAGCATCATAGAAGCCTTCATGTCTAGCTCCTCTCAGTTTTCAAATGAGGCCAAGAAACATTAAGTGACTTGCCTAAGATAATTGATGTGGTTCCATAAACATAAAACTGGTATTTGCCATGGAGGATAGCTATCATGAAGTCCAAGGGGAAGAGGGATTCATTGGAGACAGCATGTCTTTTAGCATCTCCTGTTTGTGCACAACATTATATTAATTATATCAATCCCTTCCTAAATGAGATCTATAACCAATTGGCTTTAGCCCTACAGCAGCTTAGAATTCCTCAGCTCAAGTGATCCACCAAGCTTCTGACTTTTCAGTAGCAGGAATTACAAGCATTTGCCACTCTGCCTGGCCACACATTCATTTTTTTAGTAACAACATTTTTTCTGCTGATACTATATATCTTTTACTCATAGAATGCCATGATTTCTAAAGAATCAGAATTGCGTATCGCCAAGAGACCCACAATGAGAAGGAGAGATGGTGGACATAAACAGGCATCAGCATGTTACTAATGATGATTTGCATGCAAGAAATGGCATAAAACATCTCATCAAAGAGAAGTATGCATGAAAAGGAGATGGGAGAGTCATGGAGGAAGGGCTGACAGATGAACAGTCCATGTGCTGTCCTGATGCCCATATAATGTTCAAAGACCTAGAGAAAAGCCCCCAGCACATTGGGTGGACACCCTATGGAGCACATATGGGAGGAGAAAGATGAATGTTGCATAGAGTAAGAAGGCATGGCTGAGTTGCCATCTGCACCCACCTCAATGAAATCACAGACCCATCCAAGAGGGAAGACTTCCTCTTCCTAGATTCCCATCATTCTTTCTCTCTCTCTCTGCCAATCCATGCTCCTTCCTCTCCTTCAAAAGCAGTGAATTCTTATTTCAGTGTTTCCTCAGAGCCTGTGAGGGACCCCTGCTGCAAAGGAGAACAGAAGCTCTTTATGTGCTTATGTGTGAGGCTTCTTCTACCCCCAGGGCAGCTCATGTTGTTTGTTCTGTTGATTTGACTCATCATCCAGGGATACCTTGAAGCCCCACCACATTCTTGGTGATCATTTTCCTTTCCCACTGTTAGCCCTAACAGCCCAGTGCCCATGGCCTCTAATGCCCCGGGCCTCCCACAGTTACCACTTGTTGTCGTTCAGTCATTTGATTGTGTCCAATTCTTTGTGACCCTGTATTGGGTTTTCTTGGCAAAGATCCTGGAGTGGTTTGCCATTTCCTTCTCCAGCAGATTAAGGCAAACAGAGGTTAAGTCACTTGCCCAGGGTCACACAGCTAGTATGAGTCTAAGGCTGGATTTGAGCTCAGGTCTTCTTAACTCCAGGCCCAGTGCTCTACCCACTGAACCATCTAACTCCCTCAACAGGTACTCTTTAGGAACCTCCAATGCCTTGGGTTTTGACATTTACACCCCCTTTGTCCCCATTAGCGTGGTGCTTTGTACATAATGATGATATCTACCATTTTATATAGTGCTTCAAAGTTTGCAAAGCTTTATACATGTGTTAACTCCTTTGATCATCACAATAAACATGTCAAGGTCGGTACTATGATTATCATCCACGTTTTCCAGCTTTGGAAATGGAGGTTAGCAGTGACTTGCCCAGGGTCATACAATTAACGAGTGATGGGGAAGTATTTGAATTCAGATCTTCCTCAATACAAATATACTACGCTGTTCACTGTCACCCTCTCTCTCCCCCACCCCCACCCTGCTCCAGTCCGGCTGCCGTCACAATGGTGTGTAATAAAGCTCTGGTGGAGATGAATGTGTGGAAATGTAAAAAAAGACGGATTGATCTGGTGATGGTAGTGAGAGATAAAAGTGTGAGGTCTAAATGCTCCAGTGGTACTCTGCAAATCAGAAGAAAAGGAGGAAAGCTCTTAGGACATTGTTTGATCCCCTTGTAGTAAACTTACTGGTGGAATTCAGATACTAGTTGCACAAGATGGGACAAACCTGGATGTCTCAGGATCTGCATGGCTGTAGGCAAAATCCAGATTGATGAGAGCACAGACCCATGAGAGTGGGGGCTTGTAATTGTTTTTGTTGGGCAGTCTAGTGAAGTCTGTGGGTCTCTTCTCAGAATAATGCTTTTAAATATATTAATATATTAAATATAAGTGCATTTAAATATATAAAATAAAATACATAAGGTTACAAAGGAAACCAATTATATTGAAATAGTTATCAAATTATTTTAAAAAAGAAAGTCCACAGACTCTAGGTTAAGAGGCTCTGCATTTGAGTAATGAATATTAAATGACTTGCCATAGTAAGTATGTGTAGCATTATTTGAACTTGGGTCTTCCTGACTGCTGTCCAGTCCGGTACTCTACCCACTGGGCCCACTATCTGCCTCTAAGATACCCCCTAGTGGAGGGGTTGAGGATGAAATTCTTTCCCACTGAACCCTTCCAGGTCTCCAAAAGTATACTATCCGCCATGATTTCAAAGTTCCATGTTCCACGTCCTTTCTGGACTCCCTCCTCCCAACGTCTCCTGCCTCCCAAGAAGCCAGAGTGAACATCAAAGCCTTCAGCTGCTCCCCAGTGCCCAGGTGCTTAACGAGGCTGTGCCTTCTCGGTTACTGAGGAATTAGCCATGCGTCCGGGAGCCCTAATGAAAAGCCTCTCTGGAGCTGTTTGGGATTAGTGTTCATTTAAGAACCAATCGAGGGTCGCTCGGGGGATGGAGAGGATGGAAGAAAAGAGTGGAGAGGGCTCAAGCTATCGATGTCACGGGAGGGAGAGAGGCATCTGCTGACAGGTGGGGTAACCAAGTCCTGTGGACAAGGTGAATCAGGTTGTCAGAGTGGAAAGAGAGTCAGACTATGGGTGTGTGGCCATCCCAGTGCTGGCACTGTTATTTACTGTCCCTTGGGCAAGTGACTTCTGTTATCTGGATCTTGGTTTTCTCTAAAATAATAACGATGGCTAGCATTTGGACAGCTAGAGTGCCAGACCTGGAGTCAGAAAGATCTGAGTTCAAATTTGGCCTCAGACACTTAGTAGATGTGTGACCCTGGGTAAGTTACCTAACCCTGTTTGCATCAGTTTACTCATCTACAAAAAGAAGGAGATGGCAAAACCACTCCAGTATCTTTGCCAAGAAAACCCCAAATGGGGTCACCGAGAGTTAGACAGGACTGAAACAATCGAACAACAACAAAAACTGGCATTTAGCTAGTGTTTCAAGGTTTGCAAAGCATTTTACAAATGTTATCCCAGTGATTTTCACAGTAATGTTGGGGCCGTTCTTATCTCTGTTTTAGAGATGAGGAAATTGAGGCTGAGGTTGTTATTGACCCAGGGGTTTAGACCAGTGCTTCTGGGGTTGTGAGAAATTTGGCAACAGGAAAAGATTTCTGAACATACAACAACCAAAAATTAACTAAACCTCAAACAGGAAATGAATCCGAGATGTTTCTGGCTGCATTTGCCTGTTTTGTATCATACAATTTCACTGTAGCCTTGGTTGCGAACACAAAGCATGTGCATTTTGCCCTGCACATGCCCCCAGACCATGCAATGCCAGTGAATATTGCCAAAAGGCAAAAAGGGGTCGGGAGTGGAAAAAGTTTAAGAAGCTCTGGTTTATACTGGGGTGGGGAATCACATGTGGCCTCAGGAAGAGACAACCTGTACAAACATAAGTTATGCACGAGAAATAAAAGGCATGTGAATATATAAAATAAAATGGAGAAGAGAGGCCACATTAGCTTGAAGGATCAGGAGAGGCTTTGTGTAGAGAAAGTGCCACTTGAATTGATTCTGGGAGGAAGCTAGAGAGTCGGAGAGTAAGGTAAGAGTGGAGTGCATACCAGGTACAAGGGACAAACAACCTGTGCAAGGCTGGGCTGTGTGTAAGGAACATGAAGAAGACCAGTATGGCCAGAAGACATAAAGGAGAGTAGCAAGGTGGAGCCTTTAAATGTCAAATTGAGGACTCTGTACTTGGTCTTTGAAGGCAAGGACTAACTATTTAATTTCTGCCTTTATATTCCCACTGCCTAACATACTTCCTGGCCTAAAGCAAAGTGCTTAATAAATGCTTGCTGATCGATTGATTGGTTTGGAAAGGTTAAGTGATTTTCTTTTCTTTTTTTATTTAATAGATTTTTTTCAATTAACATTCATTCTCTCTTTCTCATCTCCCCTAATTTTAAAGAGAAAAACAAAACCCCTGTAACAGATATACACAGACAAACAAAATAAGCTCCTTGGTTATCCGCATCTAGTGATATAAGTCTCATTCTGTACCTTAGTCTATCTTTTTCTATGTCAAAAGGTGGGCAACATTTTTCTTTATTGTTCCTCTGGAATCTTGGTTGATTGCAGCATTGATCAAAGTGCTTACATGATGTTTGGAGGTCACAGAGTTGGTAAATAGTAGAGTCAAGGGGTCGGGTTAACTATGTAAGAAGGTGCCTTCTACTACAGCCTGGATGGATTTATGAGACGTAATAGAGACTCTCCGCTAATGGACCCTTTCAGTGATTTGCCATTTTTACTCTGCCCCCTCCCCCAACTCCTTTTTCAGGGTCCTTCCTGCCCAAAAATTCCACAAGGAGCTATGTAATTTGGAAGCATCCTGGGCATGGACAGCTGCTTTTCTCAGTCCCAACAAGATTCTGCCTGAGATCTTGCACCTGGTGTGTCCCATATGAAAGGAATAATTGATCAGACCCACTTCCTCTGGAGCCCACTTTTGCTCAACCAGGTTACCTTGGAAATGGTAGGACTGGAATGTATCTTAGACATAATCTAGCCCAATCCTCTGATTTTAGAGATAAGTTGAGACTCTCTAAAAGTATTATTTCCTTTTCACACAGAGTGACAAGATTGGTCTGTTGGTATGAGAAGAAAAAGCAGGTTATCTTCTGCATCTTTCTTGATAAACCGAGGTTCCAGAAACCCTGAAAAAGGGAACTCTCCCTCCTCACCTAAGAATGAAGGAGTGTGTGCCAGGAGTCTGGGGGGAAATTTACAGAGTAGTGTGTGTGCATGTATTAGGACCACCTTAAACCAGTCTCTGGACAACCTCTGCTCAGGGTCTCCTAAAAAGAACTCTAGCCATCCTTAGGGATGGGGGTGGTGGTGGTAATAAAGATGTGCTGCCACCTTCAGACAGACTTTTTAAAAACTACTGTATCAAATACAGTCATCTGGCTGCCTCTGGTAATGTCTCCTCCTCTGGATTAGGCAATGAACTGAAGGCAAGAATCCTATTTCAAAATCGTAACATGCCCTTGGCATGATAGGAGAGTGCTGTTTATGAAGCTATTGAGATTTTAGTTAGATTTCTATAGAGTTGAGGGGGCAGCTAAATGGTGCAGTGCATAGAGCTCTGGGCCTGGAGTCAGGAAAACTCATCATGAGTTCAAATCCAGCCTCAGATACTTACTAGTTGTGTGACTCTGGACAAACCACTTAACCCTTTTTGCCTCAGTTTCCTCATCTGTTAGATGAGCTGGAGAAGAAAACGGCAAACCACTCTATTATCTTTACAAAGAAAACTCCAAATGGGGTCAGGAAGAGTCAGACATGACTGAAATGACTGAACAACAAACTATAGAGCTGAGAAGGTACTGGACCTACTGAAACCATTTTAATACACTGCAATGAGGAGTAAGGTACCATGCAGCCTAGATGCAGAACATGGTACAAGCTACATCTAGGAGATCCCACTGGAGAATCTCCTGGGATGCTCACTGTATCCTACCTTCTGGGAATACCTGAATGGAAGAACTGAGTGGAGGTTGATTGTATTGGGCATAAAAATGGTAGACCTAGCAGTGTGCTGGTAAATATATGACAAATGCTTCTTCAGGAAAAAAAAATAATTTTGCATGACTCATTTTAAAATTTAATTTGCATCATTAGCATTTTTCCAGCACTTTCTTAAGTCAATCAAGAAAACAACAAATCAAGCCCTGATTTATAGCAGTGGCTGATTTTCAAGGTGTAAATACTCACATTGAAAATTTAACAATTGGCTCTCCTCAGTGGGTATGAGATGGCTCCAGCACATTACTAGGTAAACTCAAAATGGTTAATGGGGAGTTGAAAGTGAATAGGAAAGAGGGAAAGGAAACACCCAGATATCTTCCGTAAGTTCAAGTGACAAGGTCTGGAGGAAGTATACTCCAGGTTGCTGAAAGAACCGGTAGCATGATTACTGAGCTACTGTTAATCACCACCACAAGTATGAAGAATGTGACAGGTGTCATAGAGTACATGACATCTGTTTTAACAAAAAATGGAATCTTCAACTTATCGGCTGGGGAGTTTGACTTTGATTTCTAGCCCAATTCTATACATTATTAAAAGGACGGCTTGTGGATATTTAGAAAGAAAAGCAGCCATCACTGAGAACCAGCATGGCTTCATTGAGAACAGGTCATGCCAGACTAACATCATTTTCTTTTTTTTTTTTTGATAAACTACTAGATTACAAGAATCTCGTGACCATGTTTAATCCTAGACTCCATCAAAGTATTTGACAAAACGTCCTATTCTGTTGTTGTGGCTGAGACAAGAGAAATGTGAACTAGATGAAAATAGAAGTATCCAAAAAGTGCAGTTTTAAATTATTAAAGCTTATGGCTGCACGAAGACATTTGGGACACCCTGTATCGTTAAGTGTATTCAGAATCAGTGGAATGACTAGAAGCAAAGAATTATTATTCGTGACTTGGTATAAGTTTGGAGCCCTGGAATATCTTTTTTTGTGTAATTTTTTTAAATTTTAATTTATTTTTGACATGTTTGGTTTTCAGCATTGATTTTCACAGGCGTTTGAATTACAAATTTTCTCCCCATTTCCTTCCCCCTCACCCCACTCCAAGATGGCATACACTCTGGTTGCCCTGTTCCCCAGTCTGCCCTCCCCT
>JAQQSZ010009749.1:0-12691 GCA_028646595.1 Phalanger gymnotis
ACTTTATCTGCCCCAGAATCATTAAAGGCACTTTAGAGAAGAAAAGCAAAATGTCCCACCTTAATTACTATTACATAATAATGTTAATGTTACACCTAATAGGGGTTTGGGCCTGGAGCTTAGCACTTAGCAAGATTCAATGACAAAAGCGAAACTCTTCAAGGTTACTTGTTGAACTAAGTGCTAAGGAGACGATTTTTGCCTTATGACACAGCTGTATACTGAACTTGATTTTCTCCTTATTGTCTCTATGGGGAGATGACGGGGGAAGGAAACAAGAGTTTATTAAGTACCTACTATGTGCCAGGCTCTGTGCTAAGCACTTAGAGTAGTTTTTTACAAATCTCATCTCTTTGGATCCTTACAACGACCCTATTACTATCCCTATTTTAGAGTCAAGGAAACTGAGGCAGAGAGAGGTTAAGTGACTTATTCAGGATCACAAAGCTAGTAAGGTATGTCTTTGCTTAGGCTGTCCTTCATGTCTAGAATGTATTTTTCACCTTGACCTCTTAGAATTCCCAGCTTCTTTCAAAGCTCAGCTCGTGTGGAACCATCTATTTAAAGTCTTTCCTGATCCCTCTAATTACTCTGGCATAAGATCATAAGACAATAGATTTAGAGCTGGAAGGGGTCCTAGTGGTCATCAGACCCAACACCTTCATTTTACAGATGAGGAAACTGAGGCACAGAGAGATTCATTCTAGCTTCCTATCCACTATTCTTCATTTTCAAAATATTTTATATATATTTATGTCTGTGCATTTGTGTCCTCATTCCCTTTCTTTTCCCTCTCTCTCCAATGTCATCTCTGTGATGGAAGGAACTTGTCCATTCTTTTTCTTTGTATTCCCAACACCTAACAGAGTGCCTGGAACATCTTTTTTCCCCAACCAGATGTATGATTTTGCTTCTATAAGGAATTCTCAGTGTAGAACTACCTCACTGGCAACTGATCTGCAATCTTTGGTCTTAGACATTTATGTGGGGGCACTGAGGTAGTAAGTAGCTTGCCCCAGACCATTTAGCCAGTACTATCAGAAGCAAGACTTGAACTCAGGTCTTCCTGATTGAGGTCAGCTCTCTAGCCACTGTTCCGACCTTCTTCTCCACCTAGCCATTTTGTTATTCGGTCATTTTATTCATGGTTGACCACATTTGGGGTTTTCTTGGCAAAGATACTGGAGCGGTTTGCCATTTCCTTTTCCAGTTCATTTTACAGATGAGGAAACTGAGGCAAACAGGGTGAAGTGACTTGCCCAGGGTCACACAGCTACTGTATGAGGCTGAATTGAAACTCAGGAAAATGAGTCTTCCTGACTCCAGATCTGGTACTCCATCTACTGTGAACCTAGCTGCATTTATTAAGTATTTAATCAATATTGAAATAAATTGAATTCACACATTTGATGTTCCAGACTTGACTAGCAGATATTCTGAGCTTGGAGACTCATTAGCCCACCTCCACAAACTGCTTGGCACCTTAGAGAATGTGATCCATTCTAGCCTCTGCCTTGCCGAACCATTATCTTCATTAAAGACTCAGTTCATCTGTCAGCTCCTGCCTTCAAAGGTGCTCTCTCCCCATCATATGTCAATAGACACCACTTTGTTTGGGTCTTTCCTTTGCCTCTATCAACTCCCTACCTCACATTATACTTTTCAACAATCATGTCAGATTCTTCCCCAGTGGAATGCAAGCCCTTTGAGGACAGGTTTTGGTCTTCTTAAACCCAGACACTAATGCTGAACCTGGCATACAATCAGTGCTCAATAACTGCCGATTGAGTAGAACTGAACACTAAAGCTCTTCGCATGGCGGGGTGGGGGATAAACTCTGCAACTTCACAGTACTCCATGAAGAAGATAATGACCAAGCATGAGCACTTAATATTCTTCTCTTAAAATAACAAAGCAAAACAAAAACAAACCTGTTTTCTAACCTCTAATCAACTGATGAAAGAATACAATGAGGCCATTACAATGTTAAAATGGTAAATTGATGGTAATGACAATTTTCAGAGACATTATTAAGACTAAGAAGTAAAATGAAACTGTCACCACATGGAGCTGGGTGGGCAGCTGAGTAAATGCAGAGATGAAGCAGCAGGAATATGTTGTGGCAGTATTTGTATTTCCTGCAACCTTTGGGCAATGAGCAAATCCATTTTCTCTTTAGACTTCCTCCTCTGCCATGGGCCACTCTACCTACACTGGGAGATGAGATGCAGGGCTGCAATTCAAAAAGGCCATCAATCTAGGTAAGTGGACTGCAAAACACTTAGATCTAGTGTCAGGCCCCCTAGCCTTGTCATGGGAGCAGGGGCTTGGGTTGAATGGGGATATATCCGAGAGTGAGGGTGTAGAGAGATAGAGGACATCAGGCTAGTCAACAAGTATTTACTCCACATTTACTATATTCTGGGCGTTGTGCTAAGCCCTATGGAGACAAAGAAAAGCAAAAGCATGGATGTTAGGCCTTAAAGCCTTCAACTGTTTCCAAGAGCCACCATGGGGCTACCCTGCCTTTGAACCCAGCAGGCCATTGTTGTCTTTGTTCATCCTTTGTTCTCAAAGAGGACCAATGACATCACAAGGGTGATGTCATGGACTTGCACGTGGATTGGATTTGAATAAGGCAGGCATCTATGATGAAGAAGCCATAGACTTTCAGAGCAAAAAGGGAGCTTGCAAGCCATCTGGATTAATTACACTATAACTGCAATCTCTACTACATAAGTGGTCCATGAAGGGTCATCCATCCTCCAAGTGGAGACTGTTGAGTGATGGTAAACTCATTACCTATTGAATCAACTCATTTCATATTTGTACAATTCTAAGAGTAAGAGTTTTTCCTTGTACTAACTTCTGGAATTCAATAGTAGGTGCTTAAGAATTGCTGGTTGCTTGGTTTGTTCTTCTGTGAGCCTGTCAAAATGCATATTCCTTCCATCAGTACAGATTGCAACCCATCTATTCCTTCTATTCTGGTGTGATTCTTATTTCTGATCTCTCATAAATCCTCCATAAAGGATTTACCCAACATGTTGGAGGCCTTGCTCAAGGTCTTTTTATATTTCATGATCATCAGTTCATCACTTGGGCTATTTATTCATCAATCATCCCTCACTCTTCTTACAAGTCCTTTTTGATCAAACATTTCTTCAGTGATGTGATTTCTTGCACACAGATCATGATGATATAGAACTGAAATTTGCTCCTCATTTTTTCCCCTCTGTGGGGCCAATAGAAGTAAGGAAAGAAAGAAAGGAAGAAGAGAGAGAGGGAAAGAGGGAAAAAGGATGGAAGGAAGCATTTATTAAGCTCTCTAGAAAATATTCTGAAGAAAATTTGAAAAAAACACACACACAAAATTATATTGGCTGTTATGATGAATGCGTATCCTTATTATTAGATAGTGGGGCTAGGAGAGAGAGGGAGGGAAGGGGAAAGAAACAAACATTTCTAAAGCACTTATTATTTACCAGGAATTGTGCTAACGAGATAATATTTCTTCTCCAGGTTAAACATCTCTTTCCCTCAGCTGATCCAAGTTCAAAGAAAGTCAGAGACTTGTCTCTTTGCCTGGATCCCTCCTGTCACTTGTGGTATAGTTATTTGTGTATATGTCTTTCCCTCCCTTAAGAGAAAGGCACATGCCATTTTTCTGTTTCTGTATATATAGAGCTTTGCTTAGTACTCATAGGAGGTGCTTAATAAATGTTTGTTGACATTAACTGAATTGAATGGCAGATAGTCAACTCTCATCCGATATATGATTTATACTATAGGATCTGAAGATGCTTCTAGGGAACATATTATGGAAACATAAAAGAATATTAATTATGCTACCTTTTTTGAAAGAAGGCAGAAACTGGACCAAAGGGTAGTAATCATAGGGAGACAGATTTTGCCTTACCATAACAGAGAACTTCCTAATAATTTGATCTATCCATTGATAGAATGGGCTACCTTAGTAAGTAGTGAGCTCCCTATAACCAGAGGTGTTCAAAAAAAACCAAATGATAAATCATTGGAGATGTGGTAGAGGGATTTCAAGTTTCAAAAAATGGATTGGATTGCTATGGGGATCCCTTCAAGCCCCGAGATGCTATGGAATGAAATTAGAGGGCATTTATTAGCTGTTTACTGAGTGCTCAGGGCTGCTTATCCACCTTTGGTGTCCACCTGATTCACCCAACCCTCATCTGTGGCTCCAAGAAGCTGTGGCATGCACAGTGGCTACACTGCAGTAAGACATCTCAGCCAATGGACTAAACTGGGTTAAGGGTAGCCAGAAGTCCTCAGACCTGTTGGTGAGGTTAGGGTGATGTCTACCCCAAGCATGTGAAGATTTTCCTGAGCAGAATGGGCAGATGAGAACAATTTGTTTCAATGACCATGAAGGCAGCTGAGACAGGTACTGTGGACATCAAAAATGCCAAGGTCATCCACTGCATTCTGGGCCATTGCCGGTCATCCTGCCACTAAACTTGGGTGACTCAAGAAGAGGAAATGAGGCTGATGACTTTGTGCAATTCTGCCTCACTTAAATCTAATTCATATGCAAGTCAATATGTCACTCCCAATGTCATTGGTCCTCTTCAAAAATGCAGGACAAAAAACCCAACTAAGTGCCAAGCAGTCATTCACTCAATCAATAAGAATCAGTAAGTGCTTACCAATGTGTGCTTGGTTCTAGGATACAAAGAAAAAGTGAAACATCCTTCCCTCAAGGATCTCACATTCTAATATGGGAGACAATATGTGACTATGGAAGATCGTTAGAAAAGGGCACATATTAGAATGTGAGGGGCAGGGGGTGTTAGGTAGCACAGTGGGTGGAGCCCTGGCCCTGAAGTCAAGAGGACCTGACAAATCCAGCCTCAAATAGATGCACAGACACTTACTAGCGATGTGACCCTGGGCAAATCACTTAATTCCGATTGCCTCCCCCAAAACAAGAATCTGAGGGGCACTGAAAAAAGACTCCTGCAGAAGCTTGAGCTGGCTCTTGAAGGAAGCTAAGAGGCAGAGGTAAGGAAGTAGGCCAGGCATGTGACACTGGCAGCACATAGTCATGGAGCAGGGAGAAGGATTATTGTGTTTGAGAAACAGCAAGTAGCCCAGCAGCGAGATTGTAGAGTCAGTGGGTGGGTAAAGTTGAACGTGACTGGAAAGTTAGAAAGTAGTCAGTCGTGAAGGATTTCAACTGCCAAAGAGAACAATTTATATTTGAACCTTTAGATAACAGGGAGCCACTGAGACGTAAGGACTGGGGATATAAATAGAAAAGGAAACAATCCCTACTCTCAAGATGCTCACATTCTAATCAAGGGGTACAATGTATATTGGGGACAACTAGGTAGCACAGTGGATAGAAGACTGGCCCCAAAGTCAGGAAGACTCCTCTTCATGAATTCAAATCTGGCCTCTGACTCCCTGGGCGAGTCACTTAACCCTGTTTGTCTCAGTTTCCTCATCTGTAAAATGAGCTGGGGAAGGAAATGGCAATGTATTCCTATATTGTTGGCAAGAAAATCGCAAATTAGGTCACGAAGAGTTGGACATGACTGAAACTGAACAACATCAATACATATAGGAGGAGGATTCAGCTATAAGGCAGATGGGAAAGTCCAGTGGTCCTTTGTGTATAGTATCAGGGTAGAAGACAAAACCCAGGAGTAACTTAGAGGACAGCAGCGGGTCATATGGAAACACTCAGGGGCCTTGAAGACACTGGAGCAATGTGGCTGATAAGGCCCACTAAAAACACGAGCAGCAATGGAAGGGCAGATGTTAAGACCAGTGGTCTACCATATTATGATTCCATAAGATGTCTTAAATGGGCATAGGATTTTTAGCTTTTCAAAAGGTATTAAGGTATATGATCTTAGGGGGCAGCTAGGTGGTACAGTGAGTAGAGCACCAGCCCTGGAATCAGGAGGACCTGAGTTCAAATCCGGCCTCAGACACTTGACACACTTACTAGCTTGGGCTAGTCATTTAACCTCAATTGCCTTGCCTTCCCCTCTCCAAAAAAAAAAGATACATGATCTTATTTGATATAGTATCTCTGAAAAGCCAAGATGGTAGATGCTATTAATCCCCTTTTGATAGATAAGAGGCACATAGATATTAAATGATTTGCAGCTAGACGGTGTAATAGATAGAGTAAAAGACCGTGGCGTAAATAAGACCTAAATTCCCATTCTGCCTCAGACACTCATCGGCTGAAGGACTCCAGGCAAATCTCAGTTTCCTCAATTGTAAAATGGATTACTAATATCACCTGCCTCCCAGTGTTGTTGTGAAGATCAAATGAATTAGGCTGGATAAGATACTTTGCAAATTTTAAAGCTACCTTAGTTTTAAGGCAAACATCTAGTTAGTAGCAAAACCAAGACTAGAACCTCAGCCTTCTAGTACCCTAAATTAAGAGCTGAAAGGGATGGTCAAGCTGAGTGCATGTAGTACAAAGCTCATATTTTACAGATGAAAAGACTGAAGCCTAGAGTACTCAAATGACTTACCCAAGGTCACAGGTCGTAAGTGGAAAAGTCAGGATTCAAATGCAGGTCCTCTGGGTCTCAGATGAGCACCTATAATTGACTGTAGCTTGTTGTCATTCCCACCCAGCCCTGTTTTCTTTCCACTAGATCAGTGATAATCACTGTATAACTCTCAAAGCAAATTCTTCAGCGCCTTCAGTATCTGGATTAGAAGGTGGTATCATCACGGACTCAGCAGGACCAACAACAGTCATACAGCTTCTCTGAAAAAGGGTGACTTTCAGTTTGGCTTTGCACTCATAAGGCTGCGAGTGCCTTGAACTGGGTCATCCTGTTCATCATTCCAGTCACACATCTGACCTACTAACATGTAGAAGTTGGACATGTTCTAGAGACATGTAATAGGAATTTTTTTAAGTGTTGAGGGAGGAGTTATGAAGAAGATAACAAAGGAGTTGTGGGAGTTTTGTTTAGCATAGTGGAGCAGAAAGAGTAGGGAAATGAAATCCAGTAGATATCTTCTAGTTCTGGCTCTACCATTTAGGAGCTATATGTCACTAGAAGTAACTTCACGACTTCTTCATCATGGCACCAGGACCTTTATGATCCTGAAATAGCACCTCAGCCCGGGCATTCACATCTACTCAGTACCTTTTTCCCTTCAGGGCCCCCTGATTGGACAGAGAAGTGGAAAGCTCCTCTTAGAACCTTTATTTAAGGAGGAGACTCAGGGAGCTACACTCATTTGAACTTCTCCATTATGTCCCCTTCCTACCCCCTTCCTGCTTCCTTTTGTGTTGTTTTGTTGTCTCCTCCCATTAGACTGTAAGCTCTGTTAGAGAACAGACCGTTTTTTCTGTTTAGTATCTCTTTCCCCAATGCTTAGCACAGTGCCTAGAACATAGTAGGTGCTTAATACATGTTTACTGCCTGACTGAGTCTCAGTTTCCATAGCTATAAATTTACTATATTGCACTCAATGCTCCTTGCCTCACAGGGTTGTGAAATTCAAATGAAAATACCTTCGTGGAATATTTTGTAAGCCATCCACGTTATATACTTAACATTTGAGTTATTGCTATTATTCTAGTCTGGACTAGTCTAGTCTAGCCTAGTCTAGTCTCTTTTCTACTAATGCTCATTGGGATTGGCATTTGATTTAATGAAAGAATGCCCACACAGATAAAATCACAGATCCTTGAATATATACACATATACATATGCGTAGACATATACATGTACTTACATGTATATATGTATATATAATATATATACATACCTGTGTATGCACACATGATCACATATATATACATATACATATATCATATTATATTATATGATAGCATATCCTATATTGTATCATATCAAAATGTGTTATATTGAATTATACAATTATATTACAGTATGTTTTATTATATGTTGAATGTTATGCAAATTGGTATGATGATATCATGAACAAACAGGAGCATCTAAAAAACCTCACCATTTATAGGGAAACCCTCTTCCTTTTAGACTTTGCCATGGACATCCTCCGTTACAGCGGTAAACATCTGTGAGCTTTCACATCCCCATTTTAAACTTTTTTTGATGACAATCAGATGATCATGCAATGTAATACCTTTCGTTAATACATATTGGAAGAAAGTCTCTATGGTTTTGAAACGTATGGGAAACAACTTTTTGGAAGAGGGGGAATTCTTTAAGGGGACATTTTGTCTCACTAAATCTGATATTTTTTTCTTAGTTAGCAAATGATGAGCACAGTGGGATCTTATATTCTTTGCACGTTTCAGTCAATTGAGTGACTGGAAAATTTTAAACTGCTATGAAAAATAGTTTATAAAAGGCTATCTGACCTTTTCTTATACCTTTGTTCATACTTTTCTCTGTGTATGTGTAGATTATTTTCTTGAAAATTGTTTAGCAATGGGAAGGTAAGTATAAAAGCTAACTCAAATACTATTTTGGGGATAATAATAAGATCAGAAAATTTTTTCCCAATTTTTAGTATTCCTCCCTCTTTTCGATACTTGAGGATTAAGCCCTAAATGCGCACTCTCAACCAAAATGGTGGTGACTCTCCCTTTCTCTGATCATTTCTACTTCTTTGTGTAGCATATCAAATACTATCACGTTAGAGTCCCAGTGTGGTGATTCTACTATCACAGTGGTATTATCTGTGTGCTGTCTCCTTGATGAAGAATAATATTTGGAGAATTTCCAGGAGTCAAGATGGCAGACTAAGCAGTAAATCGCCATAACTCTCCCATATTCACCTCTAAACAACCATAAAGTAGTGCCCAAAACAAATGCTGGAACAGCAGAACCAGCAAGAAGACAGGGTGAAAAAATATTTTAGCCCAAGAAACTTGGAAGATCAACAAGAAAGATCTGTCTCACTTGAGTAAAATGGGAACACAGTCCAGGACAGGAAGCATCCCAGCAAGACAGCAGCAAGCCCCACCTCGGCGAGGGGGAAATCCTGAGCCTCAGTGTAGTAGAGTAGGCAAATGCCAACACCACATGCCTCAGCACAGCAAGGGAATGGGCAGATTCTAGCTCCAAGAACCAACACATGCTTTAGCATAGCCCTGAGCAAATAGGCAGCCTTTAGTGCCCACACCACCTTGTGCTTCAGTGTAGCCCCAGGGAAATGCAGAAACACTCCACCAGCCTCAGCACACAACAGAAACCAGCACTAGGACCCTGGCTCTGTACCAGATAAGTCGCCAAATCCCTGTGGGCTCCATCCACCCACTCTCCCCCTTCAGCATAGCACCAGACATGAGAGTCCACTATGGGCTTCAGGACAACATCAGTGCAGCAACAAAGTAAACAACCATGGCCTGCAGACCCTGGCACTTGTGCTTCGTGAAGCCTGAAGCAGTGCCCCTTCTACCCTGAGAACAGAGCTCAAACTTAAAAGAAAGGGAAAAGACCAAAAAAATGAGCAAAAAGCAACAAAAAAGGAATCTGACCATAGAATATTATTATGGTGACAGGGAACATCAAGACATAAACTCAGAAGAGGGCAACAATGTCAAAAAACCCATGGGCAAAGTCCCGAAGAAAAACAGGAAGTAGTCACAAGCCCAGAAACGACTCATAGAAGAGCTCGAAAAGGAGCTTAAAAATCATAGAAGAGAGGTAGAAAAAATTGGGGAAGAGAAATGAGAATGATTCAAGAGAATTATGAAAAAAAGCATCAACAGCTTGGAAAAAGAAAACAAATGCTTGAAAAGTAGAATTGGCCAAACAGAAAATGAAGTACAAAAGCTAACTGAGGAAAATAATTCCTAAAGTTCGAATTGAGCAACTGGAAGCTATTCACTCAATGAAACATCAAGAATCAATCAAACAAATTTTAAAAAAAATGAAAAAATACAAGAAAATATAAAAAATCCTTATGGGAAAAACAACTGACCTGGAAAAGGGATCCAGGAGACACAATGTCAGAATCGTTGGACTATCTGAAAGCCATAATAAAAAGGAGGACCTGAACAGCATCTTTCAAGAAATTATCAAGGAAAACTACCCTGATATCCTGGAACCAGAGGGCAAAATAGGCATTGAGAGAATCTACCACTCACCTCAGGAAAGAGATCCCAAAATAAAAACTCCAAGGAACATTATGGCCAAATTACAGAACTGTCAGGTCAAGGAAAAAATACTGCAAGTGGCCAGAAAGAAACAATTCAAATATAAAAGAGCCACCACATCAAGATTACACAGCACTTAGCAGCTACAACATTAAAGGATTGGAGGTCATGGAGGCAAAGGAGCTAGAACCACAACCAAGAATCACCTACCCAGTGAAATTAATCATAATACTTCAAGGGGAAAAAATGGTCATTCAATGAAATAGAAGAATTTCAAGCATCCATAAGGAGAAGACCAGAATTGAACAAAAAATTGATCTCCAATATGAAGACTCAAGAGAAGCCTAAATTTGTAAAAAGGGAAAAGAAAAAATAAGAGATTCAATATAACTGAACTCTTTACATCCCTACATGGGAAGATGATACTTGTAATTCTTAAAAATTGTACCGCTAATAGTACAGCTAGAAGGAATAAAATAGAGGATGTGGGTATAGGGTGAATTTGAGAGAATGACATAAAACTATTTACAGTGGCTCTCTTTGTGGTGGCCAAGAACTGGACATTGAGGAGATGCCCATCAATTGGGAGATGGAAGAACAAGCTGTGGTATAGGAATGTAATGGAATCCTATTGTGCAACAAGAAATGATGAACAGGCAGATTTCAGAAAAACCTAGAAAGACTTGAATGAACCGATGCAAAGTAAAATGAATAGAATCAGGAAAACATTGTACATAATATTACCAACATTGTGTGATGATCAACTATGAAAGACCCAGCTCTTCTCAGCAACACAATGATCTAAGACAACTACAAAGGACTTATGAAGGAAAATGCTACCCGCATCCAGATAAAGAACTGACGGACTCTAAATGCAGATCGAAACATACTTTTTTCACTTATTTTTTTCTTTTTTGTGTTTCTTTTTTTATCCATTTCTTCTTTCACAATTGTGACTAATATGGAAACGTTTTACATGATAGCACATAACCTATATAAAATTGCCTACCGTTTTTGGAAGAGGGGAGGGGAAGAAAGGGAAGGAGCTAAATTTGGAACTCAAAGTCTTGTAAAAACAGATGCTAAAAATTGTCTTGACATGTAACTGGGAAAAATATGATTTTAAAAAAGAATAATGTTTGTTATAAAAAATCTTCACCGTTTTTTCTTTCATTTTAAATCCAAGTTTCATTCTTAAATATCCTTGGGACAATTGTCTTTAGTTGAATTTTTCATCAAGGGACAGAGTGGAAGACTATAGAGCTTCTTAAATGAGATCCATCATTATTCTAAAGATTTGGATTTAAATATTCACAAAAGAAAAAGATAAGTAAAGGAAGAAATTCTTTGGAACAGAGTACAATATGCAACTACATGGACAAGCCACATAGCTGGTCCGCTGGTACATATTATCTTAGGTAAACATTGCAAGTAGATTGACCTAGAATTTAACAAAAGAAAGAGCAGGATAGGTTTGGGGAGGGTGTGTGGCAAATTGCACAGGCTTTTAATGACCCCAGGTTTCATTCTGAACCAAAGTGAGACCATATTATTCTTTCAGTAATGAGGTATGGTTTCAAGCTATGGAATACTACAGACTTTAAAGAATTACAGCTGAAAGTCACTCAAACAGCAATGGAGAAGTCCATGGTGAGCACAAGTAGTTTATAACACATTACTAATGCAGAACTGTTTAAGACAAGGGGTTTAAATGATGTTAGTAGAGAGATGTATTATCAGAAAAAGATTTGGAAAGTCTTGTGGTGATAGAGAAAAATGAGTGATGGATATTATCACATGAACCATTGACATTCCAGGCAATGTTAAGAGATATAGAAGAAAACATCCGGCATATTGGGTGGATCTCTTTTGAAGGATATACAGGAAGACACAGAGAAGAGTCATTCAAGATGGGAATCTATTGATTGGTTCCAATCTGTACTATACAAATAGACAGCAGACTTGTTGAACTTATACAAATGCCACATAAATATGAGATATTACTGTTATAATGATGGCAGCAATGGGTATTTAATGATCCTTTTTAACTAGGTAACAGGTCCTTGCATAAAATTATCATTGCTACAGAAGATCAAATGAAAGGAAATTTATTTGGTAATGAAAGTGATATAAGATAGATAAAACTAGAACTTCCTCTACAATGTAGATGGTGAAACATTGGAAAGATGTCCAAGGAAATTTGGCAATCTCTTGCCTAAGTGATCAGTAATCATAGGACAACCAATCATTATTGATATAGCTTTAAAAAGGCAGGAGATTAGCTTAGGTGATCTCTTGTGCTTTCTTTTATTTCAATGACTCTGTGCCATAGAGATCAAATACAAGGCCAAGAACAAAGAGAGAACCAAATATGTATGACTAAATTGGTTTGTACTTCAATACTTACAAGATCTATGATTCCATTTATGTAATCTCTTTCTCCAGTCATGCATATTACAAACCCTCTAAGTCTTGATAGATGGTTTTATGAGTTTTTTTTTTTTCATTCCTCCACCCCACAAATAAAAATTCCTTTGTGGACACCCTTCTGTTGATATCCTCCCCTTCCCTTCCCTCCCC
>JAQQSZ010009750.1:0-12691 GCA_028646595.1 Phalanger gymnotis
ACACAATCAGAATAACCCAAGATCTAGCAGCTTCTACATTAAGAGATTGAAGGGCTTGGAATCAGATATTCCAGAGGTCAGTGGAACTAGGATTAAAACCAAGAATCACCTACCCAGCAAAACGGAGTATCATGCTCCAAGGCAAAATATGGAATTTCAATAAAATAGAGGATTTTCAAGCTTCCTCAGTGAAAAGACCGGAGCTGAATAGAAAATTTGACTTCAAACACAAGAATCAGGAGAAGCATGAAAAGGTAATCAAGAAAAAGAACAAGAAAAAGAAATTGCAAGGGATTTACTAAAGTTGAACTTTGTTTACATTCCTACATGGAAAGATGATATGTATGATTCATGAGACCTCAGTATTAGGGTAGCTGAAGGGAATGTGTGTGTGTATGTATATATATGTGTGTGTGTGTGATTGTATGTATATGTGTATGTATATATATATATATACACACATTTATATATATATATATACATATATATATATATATGTATATATATATATATATGGAGAGAGAGAGAGGGTACAGGGTGAGTTGAAGATGAAGTGATGATATCTAAAAGAAACAAAATCAAACTAAAGGATGAGAGAGGAATATATTGAGAGAGGGAGAAAGAGAGAGATAGAATGGGGTAAATTATCTCACATAAAAGTGGCAAGAAAAAGCAGTTCTGTAGGAAGAGAAGAGAAGGCAGGTGAGGGGGAATGAGTGAATCTTGCCCTTATGAGATTTGACCTGAGGAGGGAATACCATACACACTCAATTGGGCATCTTACCCCACAGGAAAGAAGGAGGAAGAAGATAAAAAAGGAGGGATGATAGAAGGGAGGGCAGATAGGGTGAGGAGGTAATCAAAAACAAACATTTTCAAAAAGGGGCAAGGTCAAGGGAGAAAATTCAATAAAGGGGGACAGGTTAGGAAGGAGCAAAACATAGTCTTTCACAACATGAGTATTGTGGAAGGGTTTTACATAATGATATGCATGCGGCCTATGTTGAATTGCTTGACCTCTTAGGGAGTGTGGGTGGGAAGGGAAGAGAGGAGAGAATTTGGAACTCAAAGTTTTGAAAACTGATATTCAAAAACAAAAAAAAAATTTTGCATGGAACTAGAAAATAAGATTCACAGGCAATGGGGTGTAGAAATTTATCTTGCCCTACAAGAAAGGAAGGGAAAAGGGGATTGGAGGGGAGTGGGGTGAGAGAAAGGAGAGCTGATTGGGGAACAGGGCAACCAGAACATACACTATCTTGGAGTAGGGCGGAGGGTAGAAATGGGCAGAAAATTTGTAATTCAAACTCTTGTGAAAATCAATGTGGAAAACTAAATATATTAAATAAATAAAAGAAAAAAAAGAAAATAATCTACAAGCTAAGCTTCAGCAATATGTGAACTGAGAATAACCAGAGGAGCAGGCTGGTTTTTGAAGAGGTGGAGGAAATAGAGACCAAGTTGCCAACCATTCACTGGATTATGAAGAAAGCAAAAGAGTTCCAGAAAAAAAAAACAAGCAAAAAAATGACAACAAAACCATCTACTGTCCTGTTTCTGGTTGACCATATATGCATGACTTGACAATGAGAGGGCTTTGGCATTTGGAGGATGATGAATCAATCTTTTCTTAACTGATATGGTGGAAGAACCACTCAGTAGACCTTTATAAAAGAAGTCTGTCTCTCTCTCCCTCTCTCTCTCTCTCTCTCTCTCTCTCTCTCTCTCTCTCTCTCTCCCCTCTCTCTCTCTCTCTCTCTCTCTCTCTCTCTCTCTCTCTTTATTCTTCTTGTTCTTGTTTTCCTTCTCCTTCTTCTACTCCTTCTTGTCTTTCACCTCCTTCTTCTTCTTGTCCTTCTCCTCCTTCTTCTTCCTTCATTGTAGATGCTGTCAGGATTGTTTCAAGCCACTACCCTAGGTGGAAGAAAAAAGATCTTCCTATTCCTTTATCCTAGCACATGACAGCCAAAGCCAATATCATGCCTAGGTGAGCCTAATACCAGATTTGTGGTTTGCCCCTTCTGTATTATTCTTTCTTGATATTGGGTAAATAAGCATCATTCCCAAATGGTTGCATCTTGGCTCAGAGACTACTTATTGAGTTAGAAAAGTTTGGAGAGCCTCGCTTCTCAGTCGATGTTGGCTGCACTTAAGAATCACAAGCAACTACTCTAGTGCTTTTGAATAACATGATAACTAGCCAGATGGTGAGTTCTATCCCTAGCCTTGGCTTACCAAGAAGACATGAAATTTGAGGGAGACTGGGCAGAGCTAAGCTTAGGTTGCAAAGTGGATAGGACCACTATTGAAAAGGAACTGGATAAAGTATCCCGGCCCAGCTTATTGATAAGACAGCTAGATGAAGGAAGGAAGGAAGGAAGGAAGGAAGGAAGGAAGGAAGGAAGGAAGATATTGGTACTTTTTATATTGATATATATATATATCACTTATGTACATATGTATATTTGTACATATTTGGCATGCACATATACAACACACAAAACTGGATTATGCATTGGTCCCTAAATATACCTCTGGCTTTCTCTTAGCATACTTCAAGCCTCAACTCAAATGTTACCTTCACCAAGAAGTCTTTCTGATTCCCTTCATGTGGGTATGTTCTTTCCTTCCTCTGATCTCCTATAGTCTTGAGTGCTTGTCTTTTGACACATATCTTACTGTTATATGCTGCTATTATTATAGCAGAGACCACATCTTGCTCAGTTGTATATCCCCTGCTCTGTTAACTTAGGGCCTGACAAAAAATAAGCAATCAAAGGTTTGTTGAATTGAATGGCTAAATTGGCTGAATATTCTCCTGACTTCAGGGATTTCCCCCTTTGGAATCAATAAAAAATGAGATTTAATGAAGAAAAATATGGAAACATAAGCAAATTTACTAAAAATAAGGGTAAAGACAGCAAAAGGCTATAGTTATTCCTTTTCCTTGTAGCAAAGATAAATCCAGAGGGATACAATTAAAGCTGCCAAGTAAGGGCAGAGTCAGTGGAAGAAAGACAGGAAAATGTCCCAAAGTTGAAGAACACAGCCCTTTCCTTATCAGATAGCAGGCAGTCAGATATTGGGTTTGACCTCCCAAATACCATGACCTATTCTGAGATATTGTGCCATTTTGTAGGATTTCTCTAATGGCTGCTGTCCAGCTAGAAATAAAACAGGGAAAGCAACATTGCTTACAAATTATTATAATGAAATTTCTATTTTCACAACAGATTGTCACCCATTTTCAATCTATTCTTAAGTTTCCATTTTTATGTTAAATTTCTTACTACTAATAAAATAAGAAAGTTTTACTTTAGCTATACTTCACTGTTTTGTGTTCTTTTGATTTTTAGTCTTGTAAAATTCAAAAAAAGCAATATGATCTACAAATTCCATAATAACAGAAGAAAAATAAATCAAAGTATTCCCTAGTTACTTTGTTACAAATGAAAAAAAATTAATGGTCCCCAAAAAGATATCTCATGTGACTTCCAATTCGTATGTATGTTATGAGTAGTCTTTTGCAATGAAAAGACACTAGGATTGGCATCAAAATTACATACGTACATACCTACATACATATGATGATTAAAGAAAATGTTTTGGTTAAAATGTTTGGTTAAACTGTTTACTTATATTAAGTTCTTTTAAAACTG
The DNA here is from genome assembly GCA_028646595.1 of Phalanger gymnotis. NCBI lineage: Eukaryota > Metazoa > Chordata > Mammalia > Diprotodontia > Phalangeridae > Phalanger > Phalanger gymnotis. The sequence continues at coordinate 3,660 of JAQQSZ010009750.1, forward strand.
CTACTCTAATTCCTTATATAAGGTATAATTTGTTAGCTTAAAGAAAAATGTGTTTAATGAAAATTTATATAATAGATCCAGGACATTAGACCTAGAATGAGGCAATCAATCCAGTATCATCAAAACTTCTGTCCAAGTCAGTGAAGTTACTTGCCTGAGGTCACACTACTAACTCCATTGCAGTTATGATTTATACCCAGAATTATGTTTTTGTGACAAGTAAAGCCACCTTTAACATCAGACTACTGGAATTACTGGGAAGTCCATCATGTAAATCTCAATTCCTATGATTATTTTATATTGATTATGTGTTAGCCAAGTAACTTTTATCCATGTCTACATAGTGCCAAAAGTGAGCACCATATGAGACAAAAAGAATAGATTTGGGGATTCCACAGTCTTCATGAGAAATTATTTCACCACCTAAAATTGAAAATACAGACTCTCTTAGTCCAGCCACCATGGAAACTTCATTTTCTGGTAAATACTGTTTTTTCATTGCATGAATGGGAAACTGAAACTTAAGTAATGGAACATGCTGCCATCCAGTGGTCTTGTAAAATAAAACACATACACTACCAGGCTACATCCCTAATAATTTTCCAATTGCTTCCATTTTTGCAGAGTACTATACAATAGTATAGTATATAATACAATGTTAGTATATTAGTACATAATATAGTATATAATAAAGTGGGAACAATACAAAGGACAAAATATAAAGTGATTAATACCCACCAAGTTATGATAGGAAGAAGCTGGAATAAAGATGCCGATAACAGATTTCAATAGTAAGAAAATAAGAACAAGTAAAACATTTACAAGAGAGAAAAGATACCATTCTTCTTATAGCGATTTTTTTTCTTTTAATTTATCGAGTTTAGACTTAAATGTTACTACGAAACTAGGTCTACCCAAGATGTATCATTTGGTGATAAGAAGTGCATTGGAGGGCAGTGTATCAGACTCAGTACATAAGAATATAGGAAAATGATATTGATGAATGAGAGAAGACAACTTATATATTTTTAAGGGAAGAATTCTTACTGTTAAAAATATGAGATCCTTGAGGGCTAGGACTGTCTCATTTGTATCCCCAGCACTAAGCACAGTGCCTGACTTAGAGAGACATTCGCTAAATACATGCGGATTAATCGTACTGAAACAGGTTCAAAGGCAAGAAAAAAGTTCCAGATTCAGGAAAGTTATTCACTTTTTCATGGCATGTGTGGTGTAATTGAAAGAGCACTGGACCTGGAATACAGAGTCTGGGAAAAGTCAAATTCCTGGGAAAATCTCAACTCCTCAATTTAATAATCCATAAAAGGGGATATTAATGACTGCTTTGTTTACTTGACGGGGTAGTAATACTCTGTTGAAGGCAGTTCATTCTAAGACTTGTGGTATAAAATGTCAAGGATCTATTGTTCTGATGGTGTGGATGTGGATTCTTCCTCCACAGTTGAAGAACACAACACTTCTATGAATTGAGAAGTGGTCTTTGAGAACTGTGATGGAAAAATGCATTATCCTACAACCTCAAGATGAGCTTCTCTGAAGCTCATCAGCTAGACTGATCTTTGAATAACAAAAGGTCCATTAATAGGTCTATCTTACAAAATATGAATTATTAGTGGTAGGCATAATATTTATCACTTTTAGCCCCATTTCCACATTTGTTAAATATTTTAAAAACTTCCACTTTAAGAAATATTGTACTTATTACACAGAATGTCTAGCTATAAAAGATCACTGAAATGTAGTAAACAATTCAGAGCTAAAGTTGTAGATTCATATAGATCTGGCTGAAATTTGAGGAAATTGCTGACCAAAAAAAATACTTTTTGTTTCAAAAGGATGCTTAATAGATCTCTGGGAGCATCAGAATTTAACTCAGGTACAAATCTTTAAAACTATATAAACTCGTCCAGCAGTAGAAAAGCACACAGGTTTGTTAGAGACTGAGAAACCCTTCCTTTCGATTGAGTACCAACTTTCCAGAGGCATATACTATTCTCCAGGGTTAGAGTACTGCCCAGGTCAGTGCACTAAAAAAGGGTAATTTCTGGAAACGAGGTTAATTGAAAGTCAAGCCCTGTCTTTGGACAGTCATACTCCATAAAACTCATACTATCAGTAAAGGACAAGGTTTGGGTTTGCTCCTCTCCACCATGGCTTTATACCTTACTACTCCTTAGGTCAGAGACCTTGATTGGTCAATTAATCTATAAATGAAAACTTGCTAACTGCCTATTATTTTCCATGAACAATGGAAGGTGCTGGATCTAAAACTTCACTTAATCCAGAAAATCAACTATGTGTAGGAACTCATCATTGGTATCTAGGAGACCTCATCAAGAATTCATCTGCTTGTTCCAGTACTCCTTCATAATACCCCCACTCTTCCTCCCCTAGCTTACCCCAGAAACTCTATACTTTCTATGGCCACATGTTTTCTCTAGTCCTAGTAATGATTTTACAGAAAAGGATCCTTGTATCTTCACATGAGTGATTTAAAATTTAAACTAGTTTTCCTTTCAATATAAAATGAGCAGTCATGTCCATTTCATCCCCTGTGATATCTAAATTCCAGTTTCTTGCAAGACCAACCACATGTTAAAAAGTTATAGGTATATATGTATTTATGTATTGTGCATATTTAGACATATATTCACATATACACATGTATACTGTATATGACCAACCACACATAAACATATATGTATATAGGCATATAATTACATTTATACATGTATGTATATAGAGACAATGGAATTTCAAAGAGAAAAAAAAGAAAATTTGCTAATGATAAGACTTAGTATAAAGGTCTTACAAAACTTAATCACATTTACTTTTTATTAATTAGTTCATGTAGTGAAAGTTCATGGAAATCTTGTGGAGTTAACTTTATGAATGTCAAGGCTTAGGATAATTAAATTAGGCTACCTATACTCCAACTGAAATTTAGAGAAAGAATCTTAAAGAATCCTTGAGGATTTGAAGGGAAAATAAGTTCTTCTGTACCATGATATAGTGAGAGAGAGAGAGAGGGAGAGGGAGAAGGAGCGAGAGGGGGGGGAGAGAGAGAGAGAAGGTGAGCTCAAACAGAAAAATAAAGCAAATGAACCAGTATTTAAGTTTCTTGACAATGAATAAAAAACAAAGCCTCAATCCAACTTGAGAAATTAAAGACAATTACTAATCTATATCCCCAAATAATTGCTAAAACACATCCAAAGCATACGCCTTTAGGCATTTATATGGATAGAAATCTATGAATATCCAAATGGACCTCAAAGAACTTCACTACTTTCCTAGTTCCTCCAGGAAAATGTTTAAATATATAATTTGGGACTTAACCGACCTCTTCCCTTGTCCCCACTCCAACCCCACCAGCTTAACAGCAGAGATTTTAAGGGTACTAATACAATTACAAGTATCCTAAGTAATTATATTCTTTTACCCAATAAAAATATTTATTTACCAATAAAAATCTTTGAAAGGTAATCACAAATATCTTAATTTTCAAGGGACACCTGTCTAATCTTGTCACTTTTCCCATAGTAAAGTTTACTTATCCATTTAAAAGTAAAACTTTTATATCTTTTTCATATTATATTTTTATTATCTCACTCTTTTAAGGAAATAAATTATTCTCGTATCATTCAGGAAAAAAGGTGATACTGTATTTACACAATCTTAGATGTGAATATATGACTATTAAACCAATAAGCAAGAGGGTAGCAAAGCTCAGACCTAATTGTCTCTAGTCATCTAGATTAAGAAACTGATTCAAGTGATGTTCACAAAATACAAAATGATAAAATCAGAGCAATAGGGGCCTTTATATTTGTATCTCATTATAGTGATTCCAAGAGGATATTTATCATAAAATAAGATACATTATAAAACATTTGTAGTTCTCCTGTCAAGATCAGTGAAATTTGTATGAAAGGAGGAAGGATGAGATTATATTGAAGCTATTCCCTCAGGCCTAAGCCTAAAGTTACCGACTCGCTTCAGTGTCCTAAGGGAAAACCCCTCTAGTTCTGTTTGGTTTCAGGTAAAAATCATAGAAAGCTTTTCGAGTAGTTGCCCGTTATTCACGAGGTACCTCAGTCAGGTTTAAAACTAATCAGATAGGAAATATTCCTAGTCAGGAAAAAAAATAATAACAGTAGAGAAATTGTGTCAAGAGGATCCTGCCACTATCTTCATAAGACCCTCTTCTGAATTTCTTCAGAAATCTGCCTCCAGTTATAGCATTTTCTAGATAGTACATTCTGAGCAGTTCTCACTATTTCTTTTGAAAGGTTAAGTACTGGCTTAACAACAAACTGGCTTAAACTCAAAACTCAGAACAAATTAAATTAGTTCCACCTTTCAACTGCTGCTAATGTTTGTCCTTCATTCTTGAAGAGGACTGTGACACCATGAAGGTGATTCCATGACATGCAAGTGAATTGGATTTAAGTGAGGAATAGCCATGCAAAGTCACCAGCCTCACTTTCACCTGTTGAACCATCTGTGTCCAGCTACTGCTTACAGTTTAGAACAGGGCACAATTATTTTTATGTAACAATAATATTGGTTAACAATAAATAACAACTAATAAAAAACTTTTATCTTTAATTCTTACCGAATGCATCTAAGTTCTTTGCAAATTCATTCACTTATCATTTTAAGTCTCTGGTTTAAATGTATCCTGATATAAAAATCTTAATTAAGAAGAAATTAGAAAATATTCACATCCTAGAGTTTACTATATGAAGTAAATATAGGATAAGTCATTCATAACCCAGAAGGAAAAAAAATTGGCTACTTTTAGACTGGATGTCTAAAGGTATTGCATAGTAAACTCTAGGGTAAAAACAAAGATAATTTGAACTGGCATCTGCCAACATTAAGTTGGCACAAAGTATAACTTTAATATTATTCCTGGTTCAGGTTCATAATTTCCATAATCAGTAGTCAGACAATACAATAAATAAACTATCTATGCTATAAGCAAACTAAAGTCACCCCTGTCTTTGACAGGAAAATATTTGTGTGTGGGGAGGGCTTAGTACATCTGTAAGGAAATTATTTCTAGTCTTAGTCTAGATTTCACAAAAGTCTCTCCTTTTCATAACACTTTCCTGTAACTTCTTTTTTTTTTCCTTTTTTTGTCCCCCACAGAGACTATAAGGATTTATACTTTTACCAGGGTGGAAAATCCAGATAGGCTAGCAAACCCTCACACAGACAGTGAGACTTTTCCAGCAGGCAAGTTAACTCTGACAAACCAGATTATAACTATTTAAATTTTAAAGACAAGCTTAAACCAAAAGAGCATTCTGCCTTCTAGACAAAAGTTTCTGATGAGTAACAGTTCAAAATCATAAAATCACATCATTCAAATGAAAAGAGTAGTTAGCCTTCAAAAAATGCATTATACCCTAGATATGATATCTCAATTTAACAGCATTTTTATATATGACATTTTTTCAAAATCAAAATATGAGAAATTAAGCATACTAACATAACACTATTAATAATAATACTAACACAAAACAAGATCACAGATATAAAACATAAACCCAAAGCGAAATTTATTGCTGTCAAAGAACATTATTCCAGTTATATGTATTTCTGAATTATCTTAGGAAAAAATCAGTTTTCCATAAATTTAGGCATTCTCTACTAGTTTTATTCAGAGTTCAGCATTGGGTAATTATTATCTAGTTTTAATTATAGTTATGAAAATAGCCAAAAGCATTACCATTCAGAGCATAGATCAACTATAGTATGGATAATAATTTTCCAAATTAATCAAGCATAAATTTTTCGAAGTTTAACGTATTTAGTGTGTGGACATTCCCAGTGATCTTAATATGGCTTAATTTTGTTAGAAATGTTATACTTACATTCCTTATTCTTGCAGACTATAGGTATTTTATTTTAATTCCAAATGTAAGTGCATCTTCCATCAAGGCCTATTTTACTTACAGAGGGCCAAATACAATAATCATCTTCAGATGAAAAACACATCTTGCTTTATAGGAAACTATATCATGTTTACTGTTTCTTGATCAACCCTGAAGCTTCTGTGAGTTTAGAGAAAATATCTCTCCAGAGAGGCAACCATAAAGGAAAAATCAAAGAAATAGTTGCTAGGTTGTATAAATAGGAAATGGCCTTCAGTCTCAAAAACACAATAGGATCCTGATTCTTTATTCAAGAGGCTACCTGCAATCTATTCCAATGGTTTTTTTTGTTGTTTTGTTGTTGTTGTTGATTTTCTTCTAGACAATTAAGTTCTGTTAAATGATTCACAAAAGAAACACAGTGGTAGGATAAAATCTTCTCCAAAATTAAATCTTGTTTTTTCTCAAACTATTTGCTTCCTGATTTAAACAAATCTCCTTCTTTTCAAGATGGAAAGGAAATAATAATACAGGATTCTTAAGCATCAAAGAAGGTTGAAAATTATAAAAAGCATTATATATATATATATATTACTTCTGCTAGCGACTACTTTTTGGTTTTATTTGAGAACTGAGGTTTTTTTTTCTGTCATTCTCCAGGGAACAAAAAAAATGATAGAGGTTTATATGAAAAAGTCTTAAGGAGCTACAATCCCCAAACTCATTCAGATGCTTCAGACTTTCGTAATTTGGCTTACAAATTTCTTTTCAGCTCATAAATATAGTTTCTAAATAGTTCGTGATGCTATACATTTCTGCAAAGGGAGATCATTTTTCTTGTTATCTCATTCTCTTTCTCTTTGAATTACCAACCTGACCAGAAATAGTAACAGAAAAATGAAATTATACATTTTTAAAAGATTTGAAACTTTCCATAGAAAAAGTTCCAGTCTTTTCCTACCTTTTCTTAAAACTTATGTCCCACTGAAAGTTTAATCAAAGGTAGTTGGACATTATTTTTTATTGGGAAAGTGGGTTGAGCACCATAGTTGGAATAATTGCAGACACTTGAGAGAGCAGAGGCAATGTTTCAAATTCAAAAGATACTCTCCAGGCCTAAGAATATCAAGTTGCAGAAGTTAACCCTATCTAGACATTTTCACAATGATATCAAAGCCAGATTTTGGCCAGACTTCTTCAAAGAGGATTTTCTTCTATTTAGTCAAAAGTCAAAAGGCAATCTAAAAGTACGCTATCTCTAGGAAAGGTAAATTGACCAGATACCATAGCAGGAGGAGATGTCACCAAGACTAATTTAACTTTTGAATCTGTAGGAAAATTTCCACAAACCAGAATTATAAGCATCGGACTACAGTTACCAGACACTGAGTACTCAAAGCAGAATTAAGATGTTAGATTTCTACCATTAGTGATAGGGACTCTTACTGACTACTCAAGATTTCCATCACACCAGAACAGAGCAGGACTTCCAAGAATTTAGACAGGGAAGATGGCCAAGACAGCACAGTAATTACCCATGACAGGCAGACTAAAAGACAAATTTGTCTCTTGCTTATTTACCTTTTGGAAATAAAGTGAAAAGGCACAGGGTTCAGATGATTTCTAGTCCCAATCTGAGTACTCATGCAGAAAGAAAAAAAGAAAGGAGATAGGAGACTCTCCTGATAAGGCTAAAAAGTCTCTCAGCCCAGTCCTTGCTTTCTACTTCTGCTAACCATGATATTGTCATTTAATCCAGCCGCTGACAGACTTGTCACTCCAGAATCCAGTGATTTATGTCAAAGTCATTTTTCAAGTTCAAGAGATAAACAGACAATCCAGACAAGTACATTGAACACTAACTTGTCCTTGTGATTCTCTAGATAGGAGAGCAACTTTAAGGGTCAATTGACTTTTTTCTGCTGATAAGTCTCCCTAAGTAAAATCTATCATGTGTGGACTAGGTTACTAAACTAGAAAAGTCTATCTTGATCCAACCACATATGTCTGTCACATATGCTTCACCAATAATTGTGATTAATTGTCTTAAGATCCGTGGATTATGTACTGTTGCCTACTATACAATCAACAATGTAGAGATAGAAAGAAACAAAGCTTATTATGCTCAGTGTTCCGAAGATAATGATTGATGGATCAAAAAACAGATGAGAGAAGGTGACTACCTGTATCAGGTAAAACAAGAAACTAGCAAGTTAATATTGAACCTCTAGTTGATATCTCAAGCTTGATTTTATACGTTGTCACTGTCACATGCTTATCTCAAGTAAATGGTGATAAGAAAGTTAAGCCAGAAATTCTCTTATCACATATATGTATACATACTTATAGTTATATACACATATATGCATATAAGCATATGCAGATACAAACTCATATATATGTATATGTAAATGTGTGCATACATATACATACATATATATTCATTCACTCTACAGGCTGTCTGCATATGGATAACTAAGAATGAGTTTTTAAGAGAAAAATTCAAACCAGGCTAATTTTATGCTTGGAATTTTCCAAGAGGAAAACTGAAAAAGGAAGGATGGAAGGAAGGAAGGAAGGAAGGAAGGAAGGAAGGAAGGAAGGAAAGAGGGGAGGGAGGGAAGGAGGAAAGGAAGGGAAGATTATACCCTTCTCCCTCATAAAAAGGAAATAAAGATTAATACCTGGTGTAGATGTCTCAGGAAAACTATATATTTAGATGCTGAGAATATATGAATTCTAGGAAAAGTTCTCTTAATTGCCGTCTGAATTTGTTTATATGTATGTAGTCAATCCTCAACATTTGTGTGTCTCATAAGAAAAAAAAAAACAAAGATTAAATACCTGGTATAGATGTTTCAGGAAAACTATATATTTTGATTTTGAGAATGTACAAATACCAGAAGTTTGCTTTTAGTTGTCATCTGAATTTGTCTATTGGTAATTTCCATTTCACTTTTTTGTTTTCAAGCCCACATATTTGTGGGTATGTGAAGTAGGAAGGCCGAATTTATAATCTCAAATATAATCATGTATATGTTTGAATGGTTCGAAATCGCAAGGTATGAGAGATTCTCTAAGTAGAACGCAATAAAACATTTATTTAGGCTCCACAGAAACAGATTC
>JAQQSZ010009751.1:0-12691 GCA_028646595.1 Phalanger gymnotis
TTGCAATTAGAGGTTTGAGACCATATCCTGTCTTTGTGATCCTTATATCCCAGGATTTTTGAAATTATCTGTCATCTTATCTGGATTTCTAGCTTGTTTTCTCAAACATTAGGCATAGTTCACAAAAGGTGGCCCTCCCCTTAGCTGCAAATGTTGATGTAAAAGGCCTACTTCTCAGAAATGTAAAGAGAAAAAAAGTAGTATTAGTCAATTGAAACTTGTTTGAAAAATTAAGACATTCCCATATAACTCGGGGCAAAGCCAAGACATTGGAATAGCATGGAAGAAGAAGTACAGTGAGCTCCACCTTCACACTCGTCCAAACAGATCTAGAAAATGCAAGAGACTGAATCCTGATAGGATAGCCAAGAAAAATATCACAGTAGAGAGACAGACAAAAAGTTCTACAAACCCAGGGTTGGGCCAGGAGTGTAGTACACCACAATTTTGCAGAGCAAGGAGAGGCTGTGTACCTAGATGTAAGAAGGGGTCCCAGATCTAGCATAGAGGGGGTTGAATCTCTAAACTATATGCTCCCAAAGTGGGCGATACTGCCCCGGGGGGCGCAGGTAGTAACTTAAGGTAAAGTTGAGGGTATCGAATAAACATAAGGTAGTGGTGGAAGCATAAAGAAGAGAAGAAAATTTTGAAAAACCGTTCATACTTGTTTCATCTGTTGTGTAACAGAGTTAAAGTTGTAGTGAAGACATTATTTTTCAACCACACAAAATTTAAGTTATAACCTATCAGTGGTCAAGTCTGCTGACAGGTCTTAATAAGCAAGTGTTGGCAGGCAAGTGTGTGGTGCATTGTTGGGAATTCCAGCATGCATCAGCAGGAATATGTGCGTGTAATGACTTGTTTACAAGACAGTACTGTACAGTTATATGATGCAATATTGTGTCATCAAAATTTCAATTCAGGAAAAAATGCACAAATTTACAATAAATTATTAAATTTAAGATGTCATTTTAAAAAAATTATATTTTTTAAATGATTCAAATTTTTTTAAAAAGTTAAAGAGAGAAGGTAGATTTCCAGGGGCAGGTTGGGTAATTTTTTTAAAGGGGGTGGTAGACCATTGTTGTTATTGTGTTTGTTGTGTTTTTCCTTCGTTTTTGGAGGACTGTGACATCAGGGAAATGATGAAATGACTTGCAGTTGACTTTGATTTGAGTGAAGGAGGGCTGTGCAAGATCACCCACCTCACTTTCTCCTCCAGAGCCATCTAGATCCAGTGACTAGATATTCATCAGGATGACTGCAGATGACCCAGGATGCAGTGGGAGACCCTGGCCCTTTCAGTCTTAGGCTTTTTCATGTACTCACTTAGAGTGAGGTAATGCCTATTCATTCAGTGAATAGCCCTCTTTAAGAAGTTAATCAAGGGATGACCCCTTTAATTAGAAAAAAAGAAGGAAAAAGAATCAAGCTGGGAGGGGAAGACCTTCAGTGTTGCTGTTCCAAAAATAAACAGTTACCATTGACATTTATTCTAAGTGAGGAGGGCCCAAAATACAGCCATTAAATGAAGCTTGGGCAGGGACCTATTGTGGGCCAACCTATAAGCTTCAGAGTGAACTGGGTTTAAGGTTTTGTGGAAGGAAAAGAAGGAATGGAAGGAGGGAGGGAAGAGGGGAGGGAGGAAGGAGTGGTAGGCCAAATAAGTTTGGGAACCTCTTCTGTAAAGGATGCAGGAACAGGTACCAACCAGCATCTTTGTTACTCACTATCCAGTTCTGAGTCATAATCTGGGACAGATGGAGGAGGAAATCTGCATCTAGAGGTGGACTCCAGTATGAGGAGAGAATATGGGCCCTAACCTGTATATTGAGCAAGGAGCAAGTTCATCAGCTGCTTAACTTGGACCCCCAGGAGCAGATGGTCTTAGTTCCACCTTCTAGCTCAATTTCATCTGAAATTGTCAAAGGGCAAAAGAATATACCCATAGATTTGAGTATAGAAATAGATTTCTTTCAGTGGGGAAAGAGGGGAGAAAGGAGGAATTAGAAGGAGGATAGGTTGCCTAGCAGATAGAGTACTGAGCCTGGGGTCAGGAACACTCATCCTCCTGGGTTCAAATCTGACCAGAAACACTAGCTGTGTGATCCTAGGCAAGTCACTCAGCCCTGTTTGCCTTAGTTCCTCATCTGTAAATTAAATTGTAGAAGGAAATGACAAACCACTCCAGTGTCTTTGCCAAGAAAATCTCAAATGGGGTCATAAAGAATCAGACATGACTGAAAAATGATAGAACAAAAAAAGGAGACTACATTAAGGGAAGGATTAGTTCTGGGCAAAATAAACTCTAAGGATATACAAAAATATTTTTTGCTTATTTTGAGGTGGCAAAGAATTAGAATTTAAGGAAATGCCCATCAGTTGGGGAATAAATGGTTGAGCAAGTTATGGTATATAAATATGATATGGAATACTGTTGTGCTCTAAGAAATGATGAAGGAAGTGATACTGATGCATAATGAAGTGAACAGAACTAGGAGAATAATTTATACAATTTTTGCAATATTGTAAAGACACACGACTTTGAAAGAATTAGAAACTCTAATCAGTGTTAATGACCAGCCACAATTCTAGAGGACTATTGATGAAACAAGCTACTTATATCCTGAGAGGTAAAGGACTCAGAGTGCAGAATGAGACAATTATGTGTGTACATAAATGACACATATATAATATGTATGTATTTACACACATTTACATATTACATGGCTAATGTGAATTTTTTTTTTTGCTATACATGTTAATTTTTTCTTTCTTTCCCAGTTGGGGGTGGGAAGGAGAAGGAAAATTTTTGCTGATTGAAAAAAGTTTTGAAAAAAAGGTAAAAAATTAATACATTGCTCAACTTTCTTTAAGTCCCCTTCCACCTTCTCCAGGTATGTTTCTCCACATAACTATTTGGAATTACTCTGTTGATTTCAAGAAACTTTAGTTTTTTCAACAGAAAAATTTGTCCTATGCGTGCCTTACTACTAATTATGTATGTAGAATCATTTAATTAGTTTGAGCTTTAATTCTCAATGAAGTCAGATTTTTAAAGAATAGCAAGCTAATATACAGTTAAATTATATTAATTACAGCAACTATTTAGCCTCAAGAATATAATCTTATGCTGGGCTAATCAAACTTATAGTAGCCAGTTAATATATATACATATATATATACCCCCCCACACACATATATATATATACACATATATATATTTATCTCCTTAACTATATGATTTACGTTAAGAATAATTGACTTGAAACTAATACAAGCCAACAGTGGAGTTAATAAGTTATATTTATGTAAGACTTGAAGGTTTGTAAAGCCTTTTACTCACAATCACAGTGTGAGAGAGTCCTAGAACAAATTAAGTATAACTACCTCCTTTGTATACTTGAGGCAACCATAATGTTATAGTGTCAAGAACAGTAGGTTTAAAAAAAAAATTTGTTTAGAGTTTGAGTTCTTGAATTCAAATATGAGCTATGCTAATTTACTAACTAGGGGTGGGCGTGGAAAGAGGCAGGGGTCACAGATGGAGCAGAGTTTTATACTTAAGTTTCCCCAGTTGTAAAATATGAGATGATTTCTAAGTTTCCTTCTAACTTGAAATCTTGTTAGGCCCTGACGGGTATGTGACTTGCCCATGGTTATATAATGAGCTGGTGCCAGAGATGACATTCAAACCTAGACCTCTGACTCTATGTTTGGTGCTCTTGTGCATTGTACCACACACCACACTAATGCTCTCCCAGAGGAAGAGTTGACAATCACCTTACCCCAATTCCTCTAAGTAGCATGTTTCATTATTAGCCCTTTGGAATTCTGGTTGCTCATTATGCTCATAATTGTAAGTCTTTCAAAGTTGTTTATCCTTACAATATTGTAATGTTTAAATTGTTGGCTTCACTCTGTGTTAGGTCATACAGCTCTTTCCAGGTTTCTCTGAAACCATCCCCTTCATGATTTCTTACAGCACAACAGTTTTTTATCACGTCAACATACCAAAACTTATTCAGCCATTCATTTCCCAGTTGGTGGATTAACCCCTCAGATTCTAATTCTTTGCTAACCCCAAAAAAGCTATAAATATTTTTGTATATCCTTAGAGTTTATTTTGCCTGGAACTAATCCTCCCCCTTAATCTACCCTCCCTCTAATACCCCCTCCTCTCCCTTCATTCCTTTTCTCCTCTTGAAATATATTACCATACTCAACTCTGTATCCTTTTCTCCTTTGATCTGTTAAAATGAGAGTGGAATTCAAGTGTCAGTGATCCCTCCCCTTTCCTCCTTGTTTGTATAGACTTCTACTTGTATACCCCAGTTATGTGAGATAATTTTTCCCTAACTTTCCTTTCCCTTCCATACTCTAGTATATTCCTCTTCCCCTCCCTTTCCATTCTGTTTTTAAAAATTATCATGACATTTACAGACATAATAGAAACTACTCTTTGGCCTTATATGACTCCTGTGATAGTGTTTAGAGGGGACACAGGTATTATCTCCCCTGCATCAGAATGTAAAGCAATTTATCTTTGTTTAGTCCCTTATAATTGTTTGCTTATTTACTTTATATTTGTTTTGATTTCTACATTTACACTTAAGAGTTTCTACATAGCTCTGGTCTTTTCATCAGAAATGCTGGATCAGTCCCAGTCAGTCATATAGGAAACGCTGCTGGTTCAAAGTGATAGACCTACAAGTTTCCCATTAGTCTGGGATTCCTGTTCTCCTTACTTGCAGGCTTTAAACTGGGCTAGAAACTAGAAATGAGAGCCTGCTGTGCTCCTGAAGTCCAAGCCATACCACTATTACTTGAAGATAGACTCACTCCTTCTTCATTACATAGGTTAGGGCCCATAACTATTCCTCACTCTGGAATTCCACCCCTGCAGGGCAAAGGGCCCTTCCTCCATTCACCATAGATTTGTTACCTGGAACTGGGTAGTAGGTGACAAAGGTGCCAGTTGGCACCTGTTCCTGCATCTCATATGAGGTTCCCTGTTATGGGTCTGGGGACCTGGTGTTCCGAAGCAGCATGTTCCTGGCCAGGCCCTGCTCCCCATAACCCCTACCTTGTAAACAGATCTGTCTGTCTCTGCTGAGCTGGGCTAGAAAAGTGACTCACTGTGATTTTTTTTCTTGAGGTTCCAATCAAGATAGAGTCGGGTACATTTTCTAGATCCGTTTGGGGGAGTTTTTTGTTTTGTTTGTTTAGAGGGAAAGCTGGCCATACTTCTTCCAGCTACTCTACCATCTTGCCTTTGCTTCTCTATTACGTTTCATGCTGCTAGATTGGGTTCAGCATGCTATCCTACAAGATATTTTTTAATCCAGCTTATTAATTCTTTCTCCTAGCTTCATATCACCTGTAGATTCAATAGCAAACTCATATATGCCTTAGTCCAAGTGATGCATAAAAATGGTAAACAGCGAAGGACCAAGTGAACTCCTTAGACATTCCTAAGACATCTTCTCAAGCTGACATCAAACCACTGATGAACACTCTTTGGGTCTGTCTATTAAACCAGATCTAAATCCATTTAACAATATTAATGCCTAATCCACATCTCTATAATCTTTTATGGAGAAAAATAGTATGAGACTGATAAATGTTTTGCTGAAATCTAGGTAAACTCTCTACCCTGATCTCCAGGTCTGGTCACTGTCAAAAAAGGAAATGAAGTTGTAGAATTTTGCCAGGAAACATAATCAAGTTGACTGAAGACTCATCCCTTTTTTTAAACAAAATTGGAATATTTACCTTATTCTTCCCATCTGTCATTCTTCTACAGGTCAGGATTCCCCTTTACCACTTTGTATCCTCCTTTGTTTTCACATTGAAACCCTTAAAATTTTTTTAAAGAACACTTCATTTTCCTTGATAAGCTGGAGAATTAAGAGCCATTTCTTGAGCTCCTTTCCCCTCTCTTCTAGATGGGTAACTATTTCTCCCTTTGAGGATAGATAAGTCTCTTGATCAAGGCAGAAATACCTACCTCATATGTTATATGTAGGTCCCTGAAAAATTCTCTTATTTTCTATAACTCCTGCAGGTGAGGCTCTGAGGCCTTTTTATTTCTGAATGGTAGTTTCCTTAGAAAATTACTATGTCAAATTGTTTGGAGGTTGGCCCCTCTCCTCACCTCTTTAACATGTAGACAACTATACCCAACTTTTTTAGTTTGAGCTCTAATTAGAAGCAATGTGACTTGGGAATCAGGAGACCTAAATTTGAAGCGCATTTCAGACCTTTATTGGCTGGCCGTGTGATGATCATGGGCAAGTGACTGAACTCTGTTCTTCAGTTTCCAATTCCCTACTCCCAGAATATTTTGCCCCTTATTCAGATATTTCTTCCTCTTGCCTCCTTTTTCACCTGTTTACAGATGTATTCTATACTTCACATTTATCTTTATCACTAAACTTTCCTCCTAAAACCTGTCCACCCCCTACCTTCCCTGTTATTGTAGAGGACATGTTATATGCAAATAAAAATATTTATACTGCCTACCTCATAGCATTGTGATAAGGAAAGCACTTTGTGAACTTTAAAACATCGTATAAATGTGTGTTATTACTGTGTTTTGATGGTATGTTTTAATGGTAATGCATAATAATTGTATTGAATAAAAATGATAAAGGTATAAATTTTTCTAGGTCTATATGACCAGTTGGGAAAAGTCGGTAATGATGTGTATTTTTTCTCTTCCCCTTCCTCTTTAGCTATCCCAATAGAAACAGCTAAACAAAATCCAAATGTTGCTTTGGTCCTTACATCTTATGGAGGCCACATTGGCTTTCTGGAGGGAATATGGCCAAGACAGTCTACTTATATGGATCGAGTCTTCAAGCAATTTATGCAAGCCATAGTTGAGCACGGACATGAACTCTAGCATGTAGGTGTATCTTGTTTGGACCACCATTTTAGCTCAGTGGCAAGTTCTGACAAAAGCATCTCAGCTTAGTGCACAAATTTTAACTACTGTATATAAAGCAAATATGCCAGCAAGAGGATGAAGAGGTCCAGAATTATGTGCAAAAGCTACTTTTTAAAGAAAAACTACTTTGTAGCAGGAAATGAAGTACAGTATATTAGATTCACTTATGTAGATCTTATTTTTAATATGCCTTACCAAGAATGACCTTAAATAAAGTAGCATTGTACATTCATTAAATTGCACTTAACCGAAACCATTGTGTAAAGATTTTAATTCCTCAGGGTTTTAATTTAGATTAGCACTTTCTTTTTAGGTTACCCAATTTAAATGACTTGTTTCTTAATATTTCAATAACTACTAAGATATTTTCAATGCTCTTTGAAGTATGTTACATGTTGGTACATTCCTAAGGGTACTTATGTCTAATAAGTATAATAATGTAAAAATGAATTAAGGAGAAATAAAATGCAGCACATTGAATCTTTTGTGTCTTAGCTTTAAAAGTATTGCAATAGTATTTGACTTCTATACTTGTTCTTTTACCCTGTGAGAGTTGTTAAATTAGGGCTGGTTTCAGTTTTATAATAATTACTATTTTTATTTACATGATTCTTTTTAAATAATGTATGTACATATATCTATTAAAATAAATTCTTCCATTTTAAACCATTACTTATGTGAGTTTCCTAATTATCGGACAACAATAAGGGAAAAATAAAGTGTTTTAGTAAGAACTATGACGTATAAAAACAATTTGGGGGCAAATCAGTATTTAAGTACAAAAGATTTTTCTTTTTAGTTTTCCTACTACCAAAATACTTTGCCCCTTATTCAGATATTTCTTCCTCTTGCCTCTTTTTTCACCTGTTTGCAAATGTATTCTATACATTTATCTTTATCACTAACTTTCCTCCATTCCCTACCTTCTGTTTTATTATAGAGGGCAACACCATCCTCCAGTCCCTCAGGCTTGCAACCTAGGAGTCATCCTGGCCTCCTCACTATCTCTCACCCCACCCCCAATATCTAAGCTGTTGTCAAGGCCTATCCATTTCACCTTTGCAACCTCTCTTGAATCCAGCCCTCTTCTCCCTTCTGACCCTATCACCACTGGTTCACATCCTCATCACCTCATGCCTTAGACCATTGCCATTAACTCCAGGGACTGCCTGTTGCTTCTAGGATCAAGTTCAAAATGCTCTTTTTGGCATTCAAAGCCATTTATAACCTAGCCAGGTTGTCATGGGAAGGCAAGAAGATGGAATTGGCCTGATAAGATCTTTAAAAAAATTATTTTAATAAAATAAACTAACACGTTTCACATCTGAAAATGCATGCTTCATTCTGAACTTTGTAGTCTGTCATTTCTCTGATAAGATGTTTCTTCTTCCTCTTCTTTTCCCCCCTCTTCTTCCCCTTCCTTTTCTACCTTCTCTTTCTCTTCCTCATCCTCTTTTCTCTCTGTCCACTTAGGGAGTCATATCCTTATATGTAAGTGCACTGTCCAAAGGAATATAAATTTTGATTGCTTATACTTCACAAGGTACCTTGGAGTTGGGGGATTAGATTTTTTTCTATCATTGTTTGTATTTTCCCCAAGAAACTAGGGAAATTAACTCTTTTTCTCATGTTTTCATTTATGATTTCTTGAAATAAAATTCTGGAAAACCGGGCTTTGTTAAAGCCCATTATGATACCAAGGAAGCTACTATGCCTTTAACTCAAATCACTCTGGCTTTCACTGATTGGCCAATAACAAGTCCCAGCCCAAGCCTCCCTGGCTCATTGCGCTTTGATGGCTCAGAGTGAGTGTAAATAGCAATTGTTTCTGTTCTCACTAAAAACTGAGGGTCTTCCTTCCAAATTGATTCTTTTATGAAGGCCAACTAGGCCATCTTTTACCTCAATTCTCACCTAGCCCTTAATTACTGAATGGGCATTGCCTCAGACAAACTGAGATCTGGAAAAGACCTTAGCTTAGAAAAGCCACTGCATCTGAGGCCATAGCCAGTTCTCCTGACCTATGTCTTGCCACTGGACTCCAAGTTGGCTCAGGAGGAGAAAGTGAGGCTGATGACTTTGCACACTCCCTCACTTAAATCCAATTCACTTGCGAGTCAAGACATCATCCTCCTGATGTCATAGATCCTCTTCAAGAATGAAGGACGAACAACAATAGATCTCTGATACAACAGGAGGTTTCTCCTGTTCATCCCCTTTTAGCAGTACCTACGGGGATGGTTATAGGATAAGCATTAACACCACATCACTAAAAAGTGAAAGGAACGACCAGTTTATGTACGTTATATTTCTAAGTAGTTTCTTAGAGGGTATATTTGGAAAGACATGTTGAAGCCAGGTTGCAAAAGACTTTTAAGATTTAAACAGAAGGTAATAAGGAGCCACTGGAATTTACTGAGTAGAGGAGTGGCATGGTCAGCCTTGCACTTCAGGAAAATCTCTTTGGAAGCAGCGTGTAGGACGTACTGAATTGAGGAGACACTTGAGGCAGGAAAACTAATTAGGAGGTTGTCTCCAAAATCTAGGTAAGAAATAATGAAGTCCAGAACTAAGGTGGTAGCTATGTAAATGAACAGATCTGAAGCAAGAGAGAATAAAGAGAAATGGTAAGATTTTGCAATGAGTCAAGGATACTGTGGAGGTTACAAACTTGGAGGACTAGAAAAATAGGGGTGCCTCTGACAGAAATAGGAAGATTTTGGAAATGGGAGGGTTTAGGTATAAAAATAACGGGTTCCATTTTGGACATGTTGAATTTGTGATGTCCTCAGGACATCCAATTTGAAATGTTCTATAGGCATTGAACAGTGGGACTGAAACAAGCTCAGGACAGACACTCAGGCTAGATATGGAAATCTAGGAATGTACATGATAGTTAAATCCATGGAAGCTGATGAGGTTGCTGAGAGCATAGAGGGAGTTTTAAGAAAAAGGGGCCTAGAAGAGAGCCTTACATAATACTCCAGTTATAGGGTATGATAAGGATGATGAGCCAGCAAAAGTCATAAAGTAAAAAGGGCAGTTGAATAGGAAGAGAACTAGGAGAGGAGTGTCATAAAAACTGAGGGGAGAGTATCTGGGAAAAGAAGGTGGTCAAAGGCATCAAATGCAGTTGAGTGGGTTGAGAAGAATGAAGGAAAAACCAACAGATTTGACAATGAAGAGACTTGGTAACCTTGGAGAGAGTAGATTCACTTGAGTGACAGATTTAGAAGCTAGATGCAAAGAGTTGACGAGAGGAAGTGGGAACATTATGTTGACAGCTTTTCCTAGGAGTTTGCTAAGAAAAGGAGAGACAGAGGATGATAAATTGAGGAAATGTATAGAATGAAGATGTGAAGGCACACAACAGAGGGGCTGACCTTGGCTTGGAAAAGGCCCCCTTTTTCTCAGAAACTGGAGGAAAGAATGAGAGGATGGGAGCTATCAAGGGGTTTTGAGGTGAAGAGAATGGTAGAAAATGTTTAATAAATGGTAATAAATGCTGACTGCCTAAGAAAAAGGGAGTTCACATCAAATACCCTCAATTTTTTCAGTAAAGAGGCAAGTTCCTTAGCCAATACAGGTAAGAGAAAGGTGTAGGAAATTTAAGGAGGTAGTGAAATAGGGAATCAATTGGGGTAAATAAAAGGACTACCTTCTTGCAGTGAAGACCCAGTTGTTAGCATAGTTATGAGACTTCCTCCAGCTTTGTTAGCAGACAGTGAGGAATGAGAAGGAAGATAGTGGCAGTAATTCAAGACTGAGGTTTCACAAGAGATGATTGGCAATAGGACTCTGTAAGATGAGCAGTTCATAACTAGACAACCATTTATCTCAAAAATTAGGCTTTTTGTGGGCCGTAACCTCCACAATATCAACAGTTAACAAGTGCCAAAGCTAATATGATGCTAGGCATTTAAAAAGACAGTGGGAGGTAACAGGCTTGCTGTAGTGTACCTTGGTTGGACCACATTTGGAGTATTATATTAATTATGGGGCGTATATTGTAAGAAAGACATTAATAAGGAAAATGTCTGGAGCAGGTAAGACATAAAGGTTAAAAAGCCTAGAAGTTATGTTATATAAGGATTTTGTTGAAGGAATTATGGATGTTTGGCCTAGAAAACAGAAGGCTTATATAGGACATTATACCTGTCTTCAAATACTTAAAGGATGTCATGTTGGAAAGGGATTAAACGATATTTGGGCCTGTAGGGCAGCATCAGTAGAAGTTGCAGAAAGGCAGTTTTGGGTTCCATCTGAGGAAGGATATCCTAGAAGTCACATGTCCACAGGTACAAGAGGCTGCTTTTTCAAATACAGGCTGGATGATCACTTCTCTGCTAGGCTGAAGAGCAGCTTCATTTTTCTGACATTACCATCCAATTCTCAGATCTTAAGGGAAGTGAAAAAAACCCAAAACCTTCAAATCAGTGTGAAGCCTTGGCTAAAGATACCAAATCTTTTAAAACTTTTCATATTTTAGAGATAAATCTAGTTAGAATCTTTCCTTCTACAAATGTTGATATTTTTCCACCCTAAGCAGAATGTTACTGCATTTATCTTTTTATTAAAGCTTTTACTTTAAGCAAATATTTTGCTTGTTTGGTGTTCATTGGAGCTTGTGTAAAAGATGTGTTTCCTCTTTTTCAACATACAGTATAAAGTTGTGAATTATTCAACTGTGTAATTCATCTCCATCCCCAACCTTGTGCCTCAGAAGACCTACTTCCAGCTGTTTTCAACTTCTTGAATGTGGAAATTGTTTTGAAGATTATGATTTGGAAACTATATGTGAAATATTTAAAAAATCAAATGTAATAATTTTTATAGTAATTACTGCTCTTACAATTAAAAAAAAACAAGTATCGACTGAATATTTCTGGTTGTTTAAGATTATAATTGCCTTATTTTTTGGCTCAACATTAATTTGTTATACAAGTTATGATTACTTTACCCCTCTGAGAAACTGTAAAACCATCCTTAGACTTAGTTACAACTTTCTTTTGTCTTCTAATTTAGTTTATAATGAGAATATCAAGATTAATGTGATTCAATTCCTCTAGTATTTAGTTCTCTTGTTGGTCAACAGACAAGGATCTCACATTTAGAGGAAAAGGTAAGTTAAAATTTATGAATATTTAAAACAAGGTAATCCTCAGTACCCTCTGCCAACTTTTCTAATACCCTGCCACCACCAGTGGCCAGCCTACTGGTGATGAGTTTTTCAGGATTTAGCTGGGCTTTTAGGCGACTGGTAGGACCATACTTTCTGGACTTTCTGGTATAGAACACTTTGTTCGAGCTTGCAGTCTGCTAGCAAAGCCTTTGAGAATCTACACTTACACCGTACTGTAGCATCAAAGTAATCCTTGGTAGCCATTATACAGAATGTCCCAAGAGTCTTAATGGAGTCTTTAGTTACTAAAGTTATTGATATCTGTGTACATATATAGATACGGATATAGATATGTTATTGAATTATATACATATACTGAAATATCTGAACGATATATACACATACATCTGTGTGTGTGTGTATATACATATATATCAGATGTTTTTAATCTGTACATGTTTGTGTGATGATAGATAAGACAACATAGAACTTGACTAACAAATTATTTAATATTTGTTTTGTAAGTGTATGAAAAGTTTTGGTTTAAAAAAAAGTTTCGGGGGCGGAGCCAAGATGGCAGCTGGAAAGCAGGGACTGGCGTGAGCTCCCCACCAAGT
>JAQQSZ010009752.1:0-12691 GCA_028646595.1 Phalanger gymnotis
GTTGGGGGAGTGGAAATGGGGAGAAAATTTGTAATTCAAACGCCTATGAAAATCAATGCTGAAAATTAAACATATTAAAAATAAATTTAAA
Organism: Phalanger gymnotis; assembly: GCA_028646595.1. Lineage (NCBI taxonomy): Eukaryota > Metazoa > Chordata > Mammalia > Diprotodontia > Phalangeridae > Phalanger > Phalanger gymnotis. The sequence continues at coordinate 92 of JAQQSZ010009752.1, forward strand.
AAAAAGAATATTGTTTCTAGACAGACAGTTTATCTTTGCCCATTTCAAACATGTCCTCATTCTGTTCTTGTATGAGATGCTTAAACCAGACTCTCTATAGCCTGACAACTGCATTTCAGTTTCCAGTTGCTAGTTTATTGACATTATACTTTTTTATCTCTAATAACTCCACATTCTACTTGGCCAAGTTTTTCCTTCTGGTTTTGTATCATTTATCCCTTCACTCTACCTCCTAGGAGCCTCTTCAAGAAAGACTTATAGCTGACCTATTTCTCCTGCCAACTAGTACTGCCCCTCCAAGTCACCTCTACAAATAAGGCTTCTAGTTACTCACCATATTGCCATAGTGATGAGGACATTAATGTTTATTAAGGTTAATTACAGTCCTAAGATTCTAAAACAGATCTCTCTTCCCCTGAGCAAATAAAATACATGTAGCTCCAGAAATGTATTTTTGACTCATTTCCCAGTCTTCCTACAAGCTCCTCCCCATAAAAAAAAAGATAAAGAATAATGTTCATCTTGAATTAACAAAATAAAAAATGAAGATATTCTGTATAAGTCCAAAAGAATAAATTTTCATTAAAAAAATGGACACAAAGACCTGTATTTGACTTTGGGGCTATCTTCTAAATGAAAACAAGATCATTCATCTTTACTCAGCTCTACTAGTTTTTTCCACTCTTCTTGGTGGGCATCTTCCAAAGTATGTAAGGAAAAATGAATTACTTTCTCATGTGACTTTGCATGCAAATTTTTTTATGAAATCCCATCTTACATCGAGTGATAGACTATCAGACAATGGTAGAGAGTGACATGCAACAATTAGTTAGGAAGGAAATTTGGGTTATATAGGTCATATATCAACAGCATTGAATTTTTTATGACACTTCCCTAGAAACATAGGCTGCTTTCTGCTCAAAATGACGTTATTCTTTGCAGGGCATGGTCTATGTATTTTGACCATATTTTAGAAAAAAAAAGTTCTAGCTTCGAAGCTCCCCTAAACAGCTGGAATTCAATCATGGGATTATAAATTTTGAAGGATCTTCAAAAATTATGTGCTCAATAATAAGAATAAGGTCTACAAATTAAGCCTTAGGTGAAGTGTCACCTTCTTCCTTTGCTATTCCAATCTTCAATGACCTCATTTTATATTTTTTAATCATTCAAATAGCTTAAAAAGAACAGAATCACAGAATTAAAGTTAGATGGCACCTTTTCAGCCATTTAGTCCAACTCATTCATGAAAGGAATCCACCATAACATACCCAACAAGTTGACCAGCTTCTGCCTGAAAACCTTGAGGGTGTGGAACTGACCATCTCTGGTGGCAACCTATTCTATCTTTGAACAATTCTACTTGTTAAGATGCTCTATTTTGTTTTGTTTTCATAAAATCATGATTAAATTGACCTCTGAAATTTGTATCCATTTCTTGATCTTATCCTCTGGGGAAACAAAAAGTCTAATCCCTCCTACACAATATTTGAATATAACTACCATATCTCCCTTCAGTCTTCTCTTTTGTAGTTGTTTAATTAAACTGTATAGGATGTAGAATTAAGATCCTTCAAAATTCTAGTCGGTTTTCTTTGGACTCTCTCCAGCTTGTTAATGTCCTTCTTAATTTATGCCTCCTACAACTGAACTAAATACTTTATATAAGATACAACCAGTGAAGAGTATAGTGGGACTATCATCTCCCTATTTGTTGGAAGTTATAGTCCTCCTGTTGAAGCCCAAGCTCTCATTAGGCTTTTTGATTGATATATCACTCTGCTAACTCATTCATCTTATATTCCACTTAAATCTCCTCATCATTCCCCCCAAGCACGGAATTATGTGCTATATTGAATTGTTCATTCTGTTTTGTTTTGTTTTGTTCACATTTGTTCACCCTTCCTTGAGGATCAAGGACAAAGTCCTTTTCTTTATTCTTGTAGCAACAATTTGGCTAGCTGCTACTACTGGGTTGTAAGACCCAACAAGACCAGCAACAAAAGCTGCCAGCACAGGTCTGCTTTACTAAGGAAAGTAAGCTTAAGGCATTAACAATCCCACTTTAATCCAACATACAAATATCATTGACTTAGTTCTGGGGAAAAAAGATCAGCTCTCTGAACTTCAAGGCAAATACAAACAGAAATTACAAGCATCAACAGACAGACCTTGTTTGATCAAATCACAATACATAGTTACCAGGAAAGCATCAACATCTGGGTTTACAAGCTGGGACAATCTTAACAGCGGCTGCCCAGAGTCTGTCAAGTCACAGGACACTCTTCCAGTGAGTGAGAGCCCCCAAAGTTAAAGGCCAACCTTGGATCTTATATACCCATCTCAGGGCCCTGGGGCACTTGATGACCTCAGTGATGAGAAGCACTCAAACAAAGAACAGTGAAAAATCCCATTTAGGGTGTGGGAAAGTTAATAGTACCACCACATACAAGTCAATGACTTCTGATCCAATCAAGATCCAATCTGATCCAATCAAGGCCAGACTCTTCAAGACTCTAATCAGACTCTTGATTAAATAAGTGCTAAAAGAGAAAACAGTAAAAGAAAGTCCCACCTTAATTACTCAAAGGATTCTTCCCTTCTCTTCATTTCTATACCCACCCCACCCAAACTACCTTAGCACTATGCAAAATGCTAAGAATATGTCAGATGTTTATGAAATAACTACTATTTGCTGTGCTCTGGAAGAAATATCTGCTTAATAATTTCCCTGCATATGCATGGAATAAGGGAATATGAAACAATGATGAACTAGAACAAATCCTTGCTCTAGTATGTTTTTATTCAGCACAAGCAATAAGGCTAGGGAAATTTGGTTGGGCCTCTACAGTGAAACCAAAGTCCTAACCACTCCCTGCCATGAAATTTGGGCTAGTTTTTCCAAGATTTATTACCATAGGAGATTAGAAGCTTAGGTAGATGACATCGCTTCTGGACTGCCTGAGTACAAAGGATCTCAGGGGTGCTTTTGGATACTTAACTGATGGATCATCAGCTCAACTAACTTGAGGTGTCCATGGTGCCTATTTTTATTGAATATCTTTCTGGTAACATGGCTAAAAAAATCTCCTTTCCTTAATTGTTAATGACCTATGAGTTTCTTACTTCGTACTTCTATACTTTCTTATATTGAACATAAATGATCAAGGGACTGGTCTAGGTAATGCCCAAACCAGGACAAACTCTAGTCAGATAAGATGGACAAAAGCATGCCTATTTTTCAAGAAGTAGTTAAAAAAAAGGTAAATGTATGAGAAAGAGACCAAAATAGTCATCCATATAAGCATACTTCATGTGCTTAATGGCCTGTAATATCCGTGCAGATATTTTTGTTATGCTCTACCCCCTCCTTTCAGTTTCTCCATCCTGCCTCAGCTTGTCCCCCGGTTTGTGTCCCCATCTCCTCGGAAATCTAATTGTGTTCCTTCCCTTTAAATACTCTTTCTCTCCCTTTGCTCAGGGCTGTTCGATTTGAGTAATTACTCTGAACAGTCGTGAGCTTCAATAAATCCACATCTAAATTTATATCCGGGTCTTGCTCGCTTTTTTTCGGCACAACACTTTTTGCACTGGTACCAACGGAAATCCTCTTCACCTTATGTCCTTTGTCAGTTGCTATGGTCAAAATGAAAAATATATCACTTGGTGGTCAACGATCTGATCGTGAGTTTCTCTAAACATAACTAGGCTTGTCCTCAAAAAATAAATATATAATCCATTACCAGAGCCATATTTAAAGCTTTCCCCACTTTGCAAGGACTTATAAGAGAACATTTGTTACAGACTTCAAGAATTCAGGAGCCTCCACATATTCCAACAAAGCAAAGACTTTTGTGCAGGTATAACATTAGTATAACAATAAAATATATTTAGCTCAGTTGTAGAAGGACAAGTTGTTTCATTCCAAGTACCTGTAAAGCATATAAATCTGGATATTAATATAGATATACATATATATACACACACAATTACTGTCTAGTTTATATGCCTATATTAACTGAAGTTGATTAATTTCATCAGCAAACTGAGACCAGCATCATAGTTTTGTCCTTCATGGGATTGTTTGCCCTTCTGAATGAACCTCTTATTGCCCAGGAGATGATATCTCTAGGGTTCAATATCCCTTCTTCCCCTTGCCCTCAGGCAGGTTGACAATGAAATCATGAGAGAAAGATAGCTGTCTATTTTCTCTTAAGAGTAAGTTTGCTTTAGGCATCTGTTTCCACATGAGCCAGAGGCTTAAATGTTTTACTTCAGTAAATTTTGAACTTCACAATTGGTGAGTTTAATAATTGCTAGAGTTTATACTTGAATGTCTCTTGAGACTTGAGTTTTGCTGAAACTAAACCAAGAACCTGCATAAATCTTGGTGGAACTGACAGTCTAGACAGTTGGGAAAAATAAGCATTTTAACATTTGCTGTTAGAATGAGGTGGGGTGCAGGGAGAAGATTCCAGGAAGGGCATCTTCCCTCATTTGTCATAAGCCAGGGGTCAAACAAGGTTACCTGGTCATGTTCTCTGAAAGAAAGAAATAAACCTTTGAAATCAGAGGGCATTTCTCCAGATCTCTAAGAAAAGTGTGACTAGTGTTCAGTGAGTTGGTGCAGTATTCCTGAATGGTTGGTATGTAAGGATAATTTCATCTGCTTTAAGGCAATAAAGGAGACATTCAATCTCTCCTCCTGTGATTTGCCGATCTCTTCCTGCAGAACCTATTTATCCATTGTCTGGTTAAAGTCATCCGAAGAATGTGTGAACAATCAGCCTGGTGTTGCTCCTTTCTGGATAGTGACGTTATCTTCTCCACACACGGGGCTGTCACAGGTTTCTAATAGAGCCCTGCGGATGGAGGAGATAGGAGGCTTCTAGGCCAAAGAACTCGTTTCTCTTAATTCTTTCCTCTTAAAGGTGATTAAAGATAAGCTTTTTTTTAAAAAAGAGTTCAGGATCTAGGGAACATCTAATAAGTGTTACTGACACTTTCCCTCTCTACATAGGATTCTTTAAGGAAAGTGTTTTGAACCTCTCCTAACAAACCTGACAAACACAAACACACACACACGCACACACACACACACATGCACACTGCCCATCTTCTCCCTCCTGTAATTTAGAAAAACTCTAATTACTTTGGGGTGCCAACCAGGAAACTGTGCTAGTTAAGATGGATTATTAAAAAAAATACAGAGGTTCCGTCCTTTGAAGAACTTCCACTCCGGGTGGATATGTTAGTTGTCTACCTTATCTCCTTGTCACTATATCTTTTTTCTTTTTCCTCAACCAAACTTGGTAGAAGGCCGCCTTATGGTGAATTTATTGGAAAGTAAGGGAAAGAATCACACAGTATGAAAAGCAATCTATATGATTGGAGAGAGTAACTAGATTGATGTCCTATTGTAGGTGTTATCATAGTACTGAAGGAGGTCTCTCCAAAGCATCATACTTCTTCCAGAGTTTACGACTGAGAATTGAGGAGACAAAACAGCCACACTTAGTTACTACAAGTAATTGGTGTTCCTATTTGCATTTAAACTACCAGCTTGCCTTCCAAATTTCTTGTGACACAATTTGATAGATTATCTTCTATTAGGAACTAAAGCAGGCAGAGCTAGAGTTTGGCATCATGAGTCCTGGTCAATTTCCTCACTTGGGTGAAGTTTTGGAATAGATACTCATTCAATAAACATTTATCGAGGGTTTAAAATATGTGATGCTGTGTTATCTTCCAAATGAAATAAAGCTTCTATTTTGATCTAATATTTGTATTTGCTTGCCTCTCACTTTGTGATTCCCAAGAACGTTCAAAAGTTAAGAGCGAACTGAGAGAATATTTCACAAGACCCCTAGATTACATAAAGAAAGGCCTTGTCTGAGATGAAGTCAGGTTGAAATAAATGATATCTGAGTTTCTTTACAACAATGAAATTGTATGAGTCAACTGAAACAAATGATCTCTGAGTTTCCTTGCATCAATGAAATTGTATAAGCCTATTGAAACTGACCGTCAAAGATCTCAATGAAGTGAGTTATGAGTAGCAGAGTCAGGACTAGAATATAACTTTCTAGAATTCTCTTCTAATGATCTTTTTACTGCAAAATTTACTTGATGCTTTCAGAATCTAACAAAATCCTTTAGCATTTATGTTATTAGAATTGTCATCTAGCCCAATATCTTGAAAGAAAGATGACTAAAGGAAAAAAAATGTCTCAAGTAAGGACATGTTGTATAACTTTTGAAAAAAAATGTATAAGTTTGGTCTGTGGGAGTAGGGTTTCATTATGTGAGAGACGGTTACAGGATACAAATATAAATTTCTCTATGGCTAAATCTTTGGCAGTAAAACTGAAATTATTTATTGCTAAGATACCTGTTGCCATAAGATTTTTGATACAAGTCTGAATGATGATGCAATCATCCCATTGTACTAATTATTTATGTAAAGACCACGCCAATGTTTAGAGCTGTGGTATCAAACTTGAATAAAAGCAGGGGATACTAAACTATACGTAGGGATGCCTTTGGGCTGCATGTTGACTTAGAAAATCACACGTTTATATATTTCTCTTTTTTGATTAATATAGCCAGCACATTAAATTTAGATAGGAACTACATTTTAATCTAGTTCAAGCTGCATTCCAGGCCCACGCGGCCCTATGGCTATGAGTTTGACACCTGTTTTAAAGTATTAAAGCACTCAGCACAGTGCTTTGTACCCAATAAATACTTAATAAATATTTGTTGACTTATCTATTAGAGTTGAATGCTCTTTTAAAAACTACTTAATCAATGGTTTTGAGTAAAAATACCTTGAGTGTGGGCTAGTGATGAGCAAATATGAGACTTTACCTAGAAACTTTACCTTCCTATAATTCCCTTAGAAACAAGTTGTTTTGTAGCCATGCTAAAAGAGATCTTTGGTAAATCAGGATTTAAAGACCTTGCTTTGGGAAATTAATCATAGTCACAACCATAGCACTTTACTCTTCAGGTTTCCCAGGGCCTAAAGAACAACATAAAAAAAGCTTACTATGAAAAGTGTTCATAGTTATGAACTGTAAGAAGGGCATGCATATATTCATTTACATTATTCTGTTAACAGAAATTTTAAACCTTCTTTGGGTCATCTACCTTTTTTATAAGCTCATAAAGCCTACTGACCAGTTCTCAGAATAAGGTTTTAATATGCATAAAATAAAATACATAGTATTACAAAGGTAAAAAGTTATCAAAACTTAAAAAAAAAATTCCTAGGCCTTGGTCAAGAACCCTTGATAACACAAGTTATTATGACATGACATGACGAAATTTTCTAAAAGATAGCCTAATAGTTTTATTCAGCTACTTTTCAAAAGCCTTTCTGAGACTTCCTACTACTTGCAGCATAACATCCATCCCTCACTACAATTCAGATGGATTCAGCAAACATTCAGTGATTGCTTGATAAATGTCTACTAGGTATAAAGCATGATGCTAGGTGTGGGGTCTACAAAGACCAAAGAAACCAAAACAGTCTCTTCTCTAAAGAAACTTGAGTTCGCCCTAGAAGTCACACTTGAATTGTTCATACAAGAATGCACACATGCTTGCATATATGTATTTAACTTTTCTGATGCTTAAAGTCTATTGCATAGAAATTAAATATTTAAAGATGCTGTTTCAAGCAAAAATGTACTGTTTCAACTCCAGTTACCATTTCAATAATCACAAAATCTACTGCTATGTTTTTGTTTGGTTTTGAAAAGGCAAGCTCATTATCTTAAAAAAAAATAAAGAAGAAACCAGTGAGAATACATTCAGTACTGACCTGAACCCTTTAAAAAGAAAGTTATACGGCTAAGGGTTTGTTTGTTTGTATTTTTATATTTTTATGCATCTTGCTCATTCCTGGTCCCTGTGGGCACCTGAAATAAAAGGTCAGGTTACTGTCAACTGTGAGAGACACTGTTGCAGAAATGTTTCCAGCTGAGATCTCTGGGGAGATTTCTTACCTTGACATCTTGTATGCTGACTTGGGGAGATGTCTTTAAAATTTGTACGTAAACATGCTTTGTGCTCATGAATGTGTGTGCATGTGTTCACATGTGCATTTGATATGGGCTGAATTAGGCTTATCATGCCAAGAGCCTACAAGGCAAGCATACCATTATCTGTAGAAAATTCAGCCACTGAATTGAATAGATTAAAAAGAATCTTTCCCAGGCAGGAAAAACACTGAAGCCTTTTTCAAAATGGGAAAAATAGTATAGACCGTATCTATATTTGCATTGCTTATTCAAGGGTGAAGACGAAACAATACACACACACATTCCTGACACAGAGTCATTTTTTTTGAAAAGTGTTGGTTGGTAGCACCTCCATGATGTGTCTGCCTGTGACATTTTAAGATCACAAATTGCTGCTAGGAAGAAAAAAAAACTTGCTTTTCATATGTACACTAAAAAAAAAACAACTTTTCTTCTTAATGGTTAATTAGGTCACTAATCAAAGGAAATTCTAAAGAGGAAAATGAAATGTTGACATTTTGCAATTATTCGCTGCTGTGAATAATACATAAACACACTCCTCATGGTAGAAGTGGCTTTCAACCTCTTTTGCTGCCATTTGAGACACACTGACTGCAGAAACCCAGTGTTACAAGTGATGGACTGCCACATTATCTCCTTCACTGCCCACATTTAGTCTGGGTCACTTACATTTCATTATACTCTGCCTTTCCAAAGGGCTTAAGGGTTGGAGAGTGTGTGTATGTGTGTGTGTATTTGATTGTGTGAGAATATTTTGCTGTACCTAACTATTCCCAATTACTTAGTACCTGTACAATGAACCACACATCTAAAATGTTCAGAAAATGGAATTTGTGGAGAAATCAAGTTATTTGATTGAAAGTTCTAGGATAGATGTGAAATATTTATGGTGCTCCATGCCCATACCCATATATACATCTATCCTGGCTGGTGGGCTGCCTCAATTCAACTCAACAAACAGTTATTAAGCACTTACTATATGCAGTAAGATTGGCCCATTATGTGCTAAAAGGTAAGGAAACAGATAGAAGATCTGTAAATTTCATCACTAACTATGAAATGTCAAAGGATCTAGAAGAAAGACCCTATTATGCTAGGTAGACTCCTTGTGAAGGATTTATGAGAGAACTTAGAAGAAATTATAGCTAGATTGTGATATCTGTATTGCTGAAAGGATAAAAGAGACTTTATAGCCTAATGAGCAGGAGGCAAGGAAGCCACCAAATATAAACAATAAGTATGATTCAAAACAAAATGGGATAAGGCAAAGAAGAAATTAAGATAAAATTCTTTTTAAAAAGTATTAAGAGAAAGGGTTCTTTTTAGAAAGGAAGACAAAGAAAGAATTAAGGAATAAATATATACACATACACTCACACACACAAATATTTGGAGTTTTACTTTTGCAATCTTGCAATGGCCACCTAAAGCAAGTAGTCTTCATGTCCACTGAATTGTTTGAGATGCATAGATCTGGAGTTGCTCTTACCCAGTCTCTTGTGGTTTTCCAGCCAGGATTCTAAAGCTAACAACTCTTTTCCTGCTGTCTTGATGGCTTCTCCAGTCTCTTATCTTCTAAAACTCCATTTCCTTGGCTTCCTCTCTTTCCTTGAGAACCAATGATGACTTTACTTACGCTCCAAGTAGATCACTAACTGTAGTGTGATTGAAGAATTACATATACTTCAGCCAGTCCCTAGTACCCACACACTTTGCCAGAAATCACCACTATTCAAATGTGACAGTATTCTAGTGATATGTAAACTCCTAGAGGGCAGGACATGCTTTTTTGTTCTGTTCTGTTTTGTTTTGTTTTATTTTGTTTAGTCCTAAAATTGAATAACTTGCTATACACATCATGGGTGCTTAAGAAATGTGTGTTTAATAGAAGTGAACATTAATCAGTCAACCAAACAATTGTGTACTAAATGTTGACTCTTTCCAAGGCAACATGCTACACAATAGAAATATAAAGAAAAAAGTAGAAAAATCCCAGTTGTCAAGAAGGTTACATAATCATTGGAAAGATAGCATGTACAAATATTTATGCAGAATATTCATATTAAAAATGAAAATATGAGTAATTTTGGAAGGGAGTTCCCTAGCACTTAGGGCAATTGAGGAAAGGATATGAAGATAGGATTTGAGAATAATGAATGATATTTACTATGTCCAGTCTTAGAGTTAAGCCCTAGAAGCCCACCCCTCCAATAGAAAAGGTACTCTCCCTTTCCTTCCCCACACCCCAATGAGGGATAAGTTAATTAAATACACAATTATAAACTAATTTTTTTGGCTCATTTCTCTTCTAACTTCCTCTCTCCCTCCTCTCCCTTCGACCATTTGGGGTTCCCCCAGTCCTTTTTTCTCTACCCGTGGTATTTTGTGAGCAAAAGAAAATATTCTTCCTATTTCTCAAAGGAAAGAAATGTAGATTCTGGTGATCTGGAGGGAAGGGAGGTAATAAACAATGTCATTATGAATCTAGTTCCAATCTTTTTTTATTTATTCACTTTACATTATTCTCCCTCAGATAATTTACATTCTAGACAAAATGCCCTAGTTGTTCTTTACTGTATATAAGGAGAGAAGCTAGGTGGCACAGTACATAGAGCCTGGAGTCAGGAAGATTCATATTCCTGGATTCAAATCTGACCTCAGACAGTTACTAGCTGTGTGACCCTGGGCAAGTCACTTAACCATGTTTTCCTCAGTTTCCTCATCTGTAAAATGAGCAGGAAAAGAAAATGACAAGCCACTCCAGTATCTTTGCCAAGAAAACCTCAAATGGGGTCATGAAGAGTCTGACAGGACTGAAACAACTGAAAAGCAGCAGCAACAACAACAATGAAGTACTTAAGATTCCAACTCCTACCTTGGTGGCTTTGCTTGGCTTTTCTCACATAACATGAAAGCTCTTCCTCCTCCCCTCAGCTCTTGGAACCTCAAGCTCCCCCAAGACTCAGCTAGACTGTAGCTTCTCATAAGAGGCCTTTTGTCATTCTTCCAGTTATTAATGCTATGCTCCATCTCCCACTCCCCACGCTGCCTTTGCTTTGTGGTTATTCTGTACATATTTCAAATGTACAGAATATTTCAAATATTTCAAATTTTCAAAAGACCTTTGTACATGTGATCTTCTACCCTCTCCCTTTAGAATGTAAGCTCCTAGGAGTCAGACTGTTTATTTGTTTGTTTAGTCGGTCATTCACTCATTTATTTAGGAGGCAGCTAGGTGACAGTAGAGAGAGCTCTGGGGCTGGAGTCAGGAAAATCTGAGTTCAAATCTGGCCTCAGACACTTGCGAGCTATGTGACCCTGGGCAAGTCATTTAACCTCTCTCTGCTTGAATTTCCTCGTTTGTAATATGGGGATGATAATAACACTTACCTTCCATGGTAGTTTTTGAGGATCAAATGAAATAATATTTGTAAAGTATTTAGCACAGTGACTGGCATATTGTGTGCACTTGATGAATGCTTGTTGCCTTCCCCCTTTCCTATCTCCAATTCCTAGTATTGAAGCTAGGCATTCTTAGCACATAGATCTTAAATGATTGATGACTTGACTTAGATTGCCATTGTTCTCAGTGGTGGTAAGGGTGATGGTGGTAGTGGGCACCTTCTTCAATCATCTGAGAATCCTGAACAGTCCAGTGAAACCCCTGCTGCTTTTCTTTGATTGTGAATCTTGGCTTTATTCCTAAATATTAGATTTTAAGCTCTCAGAAGGCAGGGACTGTCTTTTGCCTCTTTTTATAGCCCCATCACTTAGGACAGTGCCTAGCACAGAGTAAGTGCTTAACAAACATTTTCTGATTTATATTGTTGGTCTCCATTTCCCTAAGGATAGCCAATTGAGGACTCATAATGGGGCTCCTCTCTTTTTACCCCATTGCATTTATGAAATGCTTACAGAAGCAGAAATCAAACCCCCCCTATATTTGGGATTTGAATGTTATTTGGAACTACTTGTTATAATGCCCTTTAGACATGCCAGCATTAATGGTCTGGTGAGGACTTAACTTTCACCTTTGGTTCCTGAGGAGGTAAATTTATGCTCTTGCACCTGGCAGTTTGACGATCCCTTCCAAGCTAAGATTTTGTCTGTACCCTGCCTCTCAGAGATGACTGGTTGATTAATGAGCTACAGTTCATAAAGCATTCCAATGAGGGATACATGCTATGGTTCTAAGTGGTAAGTCCTATCTGTGTTTGCATTGGCATTGAGACTTGCCAGCTAAAAGCTTTCCCCCTGTGGCTAGCAAAATTGAGGGATAAGGTAATCAAATGTGCAGATGCCTATTCTCCAAATCTAGAAGATTATTGTTGGTAGCCACTTTGAGTAGAAGTCAGTTGGATTCCTGGCCGAAAGGTATGTATTCCTGTTACCTGTGTTTATTAAGCATTTTGGAGATTATATCTTTTTTTTTTAAATTTATTTTTGACATGTTTGGTTTTCAGCATTGATTTTCACAGGCATTTGAATTACAGATTTTCTCCCCATTTCCTCCCCCCCTCCACTCCAAGATGGCGTACATTCTGGTTGCCCT
>JAQQSZ010009753.1:0-12691 GCA_028646595.1 Phalanger gymnotis
AGAAAGATTCCAAAGTCTGAGTCTGAATCTGAGTCCATTTTTGCTGCCTGGCCATGTTCCCAGCCAACCACTTGACCCTCGAGTTTTTCAGCGGGGTATAACTGCTTGTAGAGTAGAGAGTACTTTGTCCCAAGCTTTAGCGGCCTTGTGCTGCTGTTTAGAGCTACTTCTACATGGCAAGCTCTGCCACACCAGCGCTCCTTCTCCACCTCCAACCAAGATTGCAGCCCAGATTCAGGCTGGGCAAAGCAGGTTTTGAACTCCCTCTCTAATCTGCTCCTTAATTCCTTCCACCAGGTGGGCCTGGGGCTGGAGGCAACTTCAGCTGTAGCTCTGGAAGCAACCTCAGGGCTGCACCACCTCTGCTGCCCCTAGGGTGGTGGCCAACTGTGAACTCTTTTCACTCTGTCCCAGCAGCTTTTCCCACTAACCTTCTCTGTTGTCTTTGGCATTTGTGGGTTGAGAAGTCTGGTAAATTCCACAGCTCACTGATTCAGGGCACTATGCCTGTTCCACCTGGCTCCCGGTCTGGTTGGTCCTGGTGCGGCCCAGGCTGGGCTCTGCTCCACTCCACTCCCAGCTCAGTGCAATAGACCCTTCCCAGTGACCATCCAGGCTGTCCTGGGCTAGAGCCCTGCTTCCCTTTGCCATTTCATGGGTTCTGCAGCTCTAGAATTTGTTCAGAGCCATTTTATAGGTGTTTGGAGGGACCTCGGGGGGAGCTTAAGCAAGTCGCTGCTTTCCAGTCGCCATCTTGGCTCCACCCCCTAAATATTAGTTCTTTATTGCAACAATATGGAATAATGACACACAAAAGGGAACAATGGTCTTGGAGAGGCAAATAAATTGGCAGAATTTATTTTAGCCTGTGTCCAAAGACAAATTTATTTGTTTGTTTCTTTGCTTCATGGGACACTTAGTCATCTAGCCTCATTGTGCTCATGACAATTAATATAAACACAGCCTATTATCAATGTATATAGCCAAATATATGAGGGGTAGAGAAATTTTATGAAGAGCTCATCAAGATCTTCTAAACCAAATACATATATATGCTGTTACAATGTAAAGAAAGGCACAGAGAAGAAAAACAAAAAAAAAAATGGAAATGTCATTTGAGATTAAGAAATGAAAAAAATCAAAGACTTGCAAACTATTCAGGCGCTTCCTGGATGTATATCATGGATACTTTCTTCAAAAAGATGTAAGGAGTACTGAATGACATTGAGCAAAAATGAAACGAACCATCTTAACATGAAAGCCATATTGAAATAATCTGCATGCAGTTGGACTTTTGCCTTATCAGAGCAAAGGTCAAAATCAGTATCAACTTGGAAGACAAAGAGAAAATGCAGTCTATAAATTATAATACTTCTAGCCTGATTAAATAAATTATTGACTTCAAAACAGAAATGGATGAAGGTAGATGTTAATTCTGATTATCATCATTTCTTATAGATATAATTTATACTGTGTGACCCTGGGCAAGTCAATTAACCCCAGTTGCCTCCAAGAGAAAGAAATGATTTATAACATAAAGTATTCACCACAATGAAGAGGCTAAAGAAGCCCAGAAAATGTTTCCACAAACACCTAATTTTCTTGCCAAGGCTAGAGCAATGGCAACTGAGGCAATATTGGCTTTATAGTACATACTCATTGAAAGACAATACCGAAAAGGGAGGAACAAGATTCTAAACAGTTTCACTTCACAAAACCAAGAGCTATAGAGGGGAAGATAATTATACAGAAACCTTAGTGTGAGACCTAAATAAACCAGATCATTCCAAGAAAATTTATAGATGAAACTAGAAGAAGGATAAGAAACAGACCATTTTTCACCCCAGCTGTCCTGACCTCTGCCCTTTCACTGCTGTACCCTATGAACAAGACTTTCAAAGACTACACTGGAGAAGCTAAGCCAGCTTTGAACACCTACCTTGGCACCATGCTGTACTGATGGTAGTGCTCCACTGTATCTGGCCATCCCCAGACCCTAACATGCTTTGCTCTGGCCATTTTTTGCCATCTTTCTTGCTACCATGCACATTTATTCTCCCTACCTCTTTCTGTCTCCTGCTCCGAGAACTAAAATCAGATAAACATCCCCTCGTTTTTGGAAAGGCCGCGTTAACTGAAAACCCCATCACGTTACTCACCTCCAAATCACAACACCTTTCCCTAGCCAGCATCCCTGTAGGCATGGTCTCCTTCGTTAGACTGTAAACTTTCTGAGGGCAGGGTCCGCCTCACTTTTGCATTTTTATCCCAAATATTTAGTATAGTGTCTGGCACACTGGAGGTGTTTAATTAGGTTTCATTCATTCACTCGTCCTTTCAGTAATGAAATGACCCATATTAAAAGCATTCATCAACTGAACAATCGAACAGATTTTGTGGTTTTCTATAGTGATCTCTTTGCATCATTGATAATCATGGAACAACTGCATTTGGATCATAACATTTCAGTGCCTAGTATGCTACAATATATGAGGAAGAGGAAACAGTGCTTTAGAATATTAAGGCAGGAGGAATGAATGGACCAAAGAAGAAGTCCTCATGGGAGAGGGCAATATGAAAAGACTGACTTTCAAGGTATCTTAAAAAAGGAATCTGAGTGGGTGTGCTAGAGCAGGGAACGCCATGGCATAGCAATGAACTCCAAGACTGACTTACATTATCTTGTTCCTTGATAGCCCAAGAAGTCTGATGGGCATACTTGTTCAACTGGATGACAGACTTGGAAAATCAGAGGAGTGGACAAACATGTGACCCAAGAGATTTGGCAGAGAGGAGCAAGGAGGATAGGTGACCAGTTCTGAAGCTGATGTAGTGTATTCCAGTGCAGACCAAAGTATTCCAGTGCTGATCAAGCTATGATGTGTGATTTTGATATGGAAACCCAGATCATCTACCCAACCAGCACTTCTGGGTATGGGCTAAGGGCAAAAAGAGAGAGCCTATGCAAAAGCAACTTTTCCTTCCATGCTCTTTCACTTGATGATCTCATCAGCTCCACCAATTCATTGATCAGACCTAGGATGATGATTCATAAATCTACCTATCTAGCTCTCCTCTCTCTTGACCTACCATCTTCATTTCCAGTTGCCTGTTGGACATCTCAAACTCAGACATCTTAAACTCACTATGTCTAGAACTGAACTCATTACCTTTTCTCCCCAAACTTCCCCTTCTGCCAGACTTTCCTGTTATTGTCAAGAGCACCGCCAACCTTCTAGACACCTAGGCTCTCACCTAGGTGTCATCCTTGCCTCTCATTCACCCTGCAATCCAACCTATTGTCAAATCTGCCTTAATTCCAGTGCCTTCCCTTGTTACCTCCAGTTATCCTCTATGTATTTTGTTTGTACAGAATCTTTTGCATGTTGCCTGCGCCATTAGACTGAGCTCCTTCAGAGCAGGGGCTGTCTTTTGCCTCTCTTTGTATCTCCATTGATTAGCACAATGCCTAACACATAGTAGGCACTTAATAAATGTTTACCAACTGAATTCATATGAATTCATGAATATCATCACAGGACAATGATCAGAGGATCCCAATTAGATTTGGTCTCATTTACATGACATGGACATTTTCTGAGCTTTTCTAAACTGTTATGGGAAGGAAGTGTCAGGGATGGGGTGAGAGGAAAATATCCAAGATGACTCAGGATATGAGGCATGCATAGCTATAAGATCCAATTACTGAGCTCATTTACAAAGGATTATATAGACAGTTCTGGGGTCAAGTCCACAGTACAGGTTACATCATCTCCACTCATATTCCCTCTGGGCTGTCCTCTACATTCTGAAGCATAGGAACCCAAAATGAACCACTGTATTAGTCTCACTGTATCAACTATTTGATGATTGACCCGATAAGCTGTCTCATCTCAGCCTGCTGTCTCAGTACTGCTGACAGTGCAAATCAGCTGTTTATTGGTCAAAGGATATGCACAGGACCAATGCACCATTTTTTTTTCCAGAATCCCCATTCTCTGGGATACATAGAAGCACAGCTGTCACTGGAACATGAACCAACTAGAAAATGTAGTTTGGGTAGGACTGTCCTGGCTGGGGCAACCTAAGGTTATACAATAAGCAGCATGATTCAGCATAAACACATTAATTAGTAACAGTGCCAAGGAATAATGAAATTAAAGGTCAGAAATTCCAACAAAGAAAAACGTCAAGTCTGGAACAATTGCAGCAGTGGGCTCAGGAATCATGAACCCTGGTTTCTGTAAGCAATCTCAAGGATATGAAGTAGGATAAGAAGCACAATGATTCACAGCATCAAAAGCGACAATGCCAGTCAATCATATGGTTCACACTGATCTCCACAGCAGGCTGATCTCCTCTGGACCACCAGCAAAGCCCCTGAAAAGCCAGGCATACCACATGAGCTCTAGTCCGCCTGCTTTCCTAGAAGTACAGAAAGAAGGAAGGAAATAAGTATTTATTAAGTACCTTACAAATAGTATCTCATTTGATCCTCACAAAAACCCTGGGTGGTAGGTGTTAGTATTAGTCCAGTTTTACAGTTGAGGAAACTGAGGCAGACAGAAGCTCAATAATTTGCCCAGGGTCATCCAGCTAGTAAGTATCCAAGGCTGGATTTGAACTTCAGTCTTCCTGACTCCAGGTAAAGTGCTCAATCTGTCTGTACTACCCAGCTGTCTCAAATGCCTGCATAGTCCAGAGAAGCTTAGAAGCCAGGTTCACACATAACAAAGTGTAACAACAAGCATCCTAGCATGTCTGGGATGGCCTGCTAGCACAAGTTCTTTGATCTGCTTTTTAAAGTAGAAATAGCTTTTAAAGAGTCAGAAATCTTACTTTAATTAAACATATATACATATACATACATATACATACATACATATATATATATATATATATGTCATTCACTACTTCAGGGAGACAAGGTCAGCACCCTGAATGTCAGAGAAAATACAAGCAGAGAAATTAGCATAAAGACCAACAGACAGGGCTTCCAACTGTCTGACCAAAGCAATACATAGTTACCAGAGAGGAGAGCACCAACATATGGGTTTTAAAGTGGAAAGCAGAAGTGGGGATGGGGTGGGGGGGGGTGATTCCTTAATGGCTTCCCAGAGTCTCATCTGGCCAAATCACATGAACATTCTTCCAATAAGTAAGCCCCTGAAGCAAAATGCCAACCTCAGAATATATATGTGACCAGAAGGCTTCACAACCCTCCTGCTTCAATGCCTAATTACCAAAAAGTGCAAAAGTCTTCAAGCAAGCAAGCAAGCCTCTCCAATAAGCAACCTTTCCCTTTAATCAAGTTCTTCCAGCAATGGCTGCTTGTGACAGGATTCATCACAGTTGTGAGCTGAACACCTGTGGTCACATTAGCCTGTTAATGGATGGGGAAGTTCTTCCTATTCCATTAACATTACACAAGGACAGCAGAAGGAAGAAATCCCTGTCTACTACAGCTGGCCACTGTGGGCTCCTTAAAGCCATACCACTCTCCTTCCCTCTCTTCCACCCAGTTGAAACCCTTACAAGGATTGGCACACTCCGACCAGCTCACACCAGCAGAGCAGAGTTGTCCTCAAAACCTATTGGATCTGGAGGGAGCATCTGATTGTCACCCCCAGCATGGAGACTCAGTTGACTTCTTCCACCCCTCCCTTGTTACTACTACTCCTCCATGCTGCACAGCCTCAGTGGATTTCCTCTGTCTCAAATTTGGTATTAACATGATCTGCCTCTTAAGTCCTTCTGGGGGCTCTGGCCTAACAAGTACCAGGGTATGGCCATCCTCCATCCATTTCCATGTCTGGTCATTAGATTTATGCCCTCTCTGCAGTATCAGATGACAGCAGTGACTTATCCGTCATTTGCCATTTAGGATTTCCCTCATTTCTTATTCCTTCTATGATCCAACTCAAATTGGGGCTGGCCACTTTAGCTGTTAATGTAGGAATACTGGAGGATATGAAAGTTTAAGGTAAGAGAGAATCCAGGATGAATTTTCTAGACCATACTAGCTCCACTTCTTATGTTACTGATTCAACCATTGAGTGATGGTAAAAGGTCCTAGGCAACATTCACCAAGGTCGCAGAAGGGCTTTCATTATGATAAGTATATGTGTGTATGCACATGTGCATACATGCATACGTGTGTGTGTGCTCTAATCAGATCTGACTGCCTCATTCCAGCAAAAGAGCATCTGCCCGGGGCTTGTTCCCCTGCTATCAGGTCCACTTTCACTGTGACACCTATAAAATTCACATGCTGCTGCTTTGTGTGAGTACCATGGGACATTTTGGACACTGTAGTAGTAGCATTCCAAATTGACTTATATGCTGCTTTCCTGAAGCCTACAGAAAATCAGTGTGTCATTACATTAATTATACAGGATTGGAGTACAGTATCTTGGATTTTTTACCAGGTGATGCTCTTCTAGAACCCCAGCCCGATTTCCACCTCAGGTCCTTCCTGGCACATGGCAGAGGGTTAGTCTTCAAAAGGCTATCCCTACCACAATATCTCCAGTGGATAAGAGAGTGCTCAACCTGGAAACACCTACACTACTTCTCCCCACCCACCCCACCCCCAGCCACTGCCACCAAACTACATGGCTTCAAGTGTTGGTGCTGGCTCAGTTCAAAATTTGAAATAGGGAGTGATATGAAATATTGTTCAAAAAAATTTAAAGTAGGAAACCTGTGGCCAGACCCTCTCTTGCATATAGATTCTCTTCTTTCAGCTTAATAAGCTCCTACACTTATAGGTCACAGGTACTCAGCATAATGTGGCTACATCGTTTATTGAACATAATTAAAACAAAAGGAAAAGTGTTATTATTAAGTACTCCTACATGGAGCTTTCCTTTTCCAACCAAGCCCCTTGATTACCCTTATCACTCTGGGCTATTAAGTAGAACACTCCTGAATCACCTACTCTTGAAAGTTATAGAAAAATTTACAGAAGGTGGTGTATGTCTGAGAGTTAGATATATGCCGTGGAGTTAGACATTGTAAGTAGGGGAAAGAGGATAAAGTATGGTGAGAATGAGTTATCTGCCCCCAATATCTCACCATTTTCCAAAACGCTGTCAGTGCTGGCCGTCCTAGTCTCACCCCTGCCCTGGAATCTGATTTGACTTCCACTGCCACAAGTTGAGAGACACATTAATCATGGTCTCAGCTCTTCCTCCTCTGGTTCCGTCCACTGGGAGAGAGAATCAGGGACAGCGACAGCTGTGGCCTCCACAGTCTCGCAGTCCTAATCCCAAAATGCTCACCCACAAGTCAGTCTTAGCCCCTAGCTCCAAGGGTAGCTTCTGAGTGCCCCAGGAAGTCCTGAACCTCAGGGACCCAGATCAGTTGCAGCGTCTGCCTCCTCTTTGCACTGAACGTGGAAACCAAGAAGGGACTCTCAGAAAAGAATGAAAAAAGGGAACTCCAGACTGCTACAACTGCCCATCTGTCTCAACCCTTCCCCATCCTCTCACACAGCTTCTTTTTTAATTTTGAGCATTGTAAGGTCAGTCCTTCTTTGTGTCAGAGGCCCTACTTCCCTTTGCAGGAACCCCTGTTGTCCTCACAAAGATGAAGCAGTGTTGCTGAAACATCTGCTCCACCAGGATTGGATGAGGACCTGCAGGGGGTGTACAGAGTCCCATCTGTAGAATGTGCTGTACTGCCAGGGCAATTGCTGTGTTTCTGAGATGTCTATTAAATAGAGCCAGAGGGTATTAGAGCCATGTGCATCCCAGAAGAGGGATTGCCTGAGCACCAAATGTATCACACAAATGCAAGCACATTCTGCCAAAGACAATTACTGTTTCCAGTTCTTTCAAATGTACCAGTGCAAGAACACTTTTATCTCCTAGCAAACTTGGCTCTTGGTCTATGGATTGGCATACTATTGTAAGAAGCATCTGAATTCCTAATCTCATCTAGAAGCTCTTCCAGAATCTGGCCACAAACTGAACCACCAACTGGAAGTCTCTATTGCACAATTCTTATTCTTTAGGAAACTTTAAGGTGTTCGGGGTACAGGGACCACTTGGGACACAGAGTCAGATGGCACATTTGTGAGAGTAGTCCAGATGAAAGTATGTTAATCTACCCTTTCTTGGAACCGGGGTTAGAGAGGAGTCAGCCAACATTGCACAGACTGAAATACATGGCTTTCAGAAAGTTTTTTATATACTGCCATCTGCCAAATAATCCATCATCTAACACAGAGGGGCATGTGCTCAGTTGGGGCATTAGTAGTTGCAGCAGATCAAATCTCTCTTCCACCTCTCCCCTGTATCTCTCCCTAGTAAGGTATCTTGATGAGTCTATCTGCATGACCCCCTCTTGGCACTGTGGGGATGCCACTAGCTTTTTATGGATATATTGGTGCTTAGGCTCATCCCAGCCGTCAAGTGTATCTGTGCCACCCCTAGTTGCAAAAAGCATTTCTGTTTTCTCCCCTCCATGGATTCCCCTGAGTCCACCCTCCAGGACAATGCATCTGTCTTCCAGGGTATTCTTTATCCCTGGCACATGAATTATCCAGGTGGACAAATGGGAGAACTGAAGTGTAGCACATGGAAAGATCTCTGGTTTGGGCATCAAAGGACCTAAATTCACAGTACTTAGGTGACTCTGGGCAAGTTACAGCCTCACTGGGTCTCAGTTTCCTAATCCATAAAATGAAGAAATTGGACTAAATGGATTCTAAGGGCCTACAGCCCTAACGTGCTCAGCACGTGTTAGCCCACCTCCACCACCCCCACCACCCCCACGGGATACATATTTCCTTAAAATATATCCAATTTCCATGATCCGTTTGAACTGACCATAAGTATAGATTCTCCCACCTCCCCAGATGCTGTTACTCTCTATTTCCAGGGCTACCTTAATTGCCAGGGACTCCCTATCCTTTTTGCATAGTTTATTTCTGCCAGGGTAAGCTGACTTGGAAAGCAGGTGACAAGCAGTCATAATGTCTAAGTTTAGATTCTCTTTGTCCTTTTCATATAAGGGCTGCCCCAAGGGCCATAACAACAAAACACCTGGGGTACTGAGGAAGCAGAACAATAAGAAATCCTTTTTTCAATGTTTGGAAGGTCCCTTCTTGTTCCAAGGACCAGTCTAATTTAGACCCCTTCTTGTAAAGGAAAGGGTTTCTTCAATGATAATAATGATAATATTATTATAACAGTCAGCATTTATATAGCTTTTGTTGCAAAATTTGCAAAGTGCTTTATATGTGTTAGCTCACTTGATCCTCACAACAAACCTATGAGATAAGTGCTATTATTAGCCCCCTTTTGTAGAAAACTGAGGCGGACAGTGGTTAAGGGACTTGCCCAGGGTCACACAGCTAGTAAGCTAGTAAGGCAAGATTCCAACTCAGGTCTTACTGACTCCAAACCCCATCCCCAACCACTGTACCACCCAGCTGTCTCCAGTATAAATATAGTAAAAAATATTGATAAAACTCACAATTCCCAGGAGGTGTTGCAAGGTCTTTAAATCAGAAAGTGCTGCCCAACTCTATATGACCTGCACGTGGTCCAGATCCATTTTTAGCTCATCTAGTTCTAAAATGAATCAATTCAACATTTATTAAGCACCTACTATATGCAAAGCATTGTGCTAGGTGATGAGCATACAAAGACAAGCAGTTCCTGCTCTCAAGGTGCTTACATTTTACATTATATATATATAATATATATGATATATGCTATATGTATATATGCAATGTATACAATATCTACATATTCATATATAATATATACTATATTATATATACAAACAAGTATAATACAAGGTAAACCGAGGATGGGAGGGAATGAGGAAAGGCTTTACAGAAGAGGTGGTACCTGAGCTGGGCCTTCTAAAAGGCAGAGACGAGGAGGGAGGGCATTCCAGGAAGAGAGAACAGGCTGTGTAAATCCCCACAAGTGAGCAGTTGGAGAAGCCAGTTCAAGCAACAGCTAGCAGTCTGGTTTGGAAAGAAAAAGTCATCTAGGGGTGATGGAAGGCATATTTCTCCACTTTGCAATAGGAACCATGGTATGACAACTAATTGTATGAATCCTGTAGGTGGGTGAGATATTCCTGTTCATAGTATGAATACGTTAAAATGTCACCCAGGTATCCCACAATAAGTCGATCCAAAGATCAGCAAAAATATCATTAATGAAATGTTGAAATGCTTCTAGGCATTGGCCAGCACAAAGGATATAATCAAGTGTATAAGGCCACCTTCCATTCTTTCCTGGCTGTACTCCTTGTCTTGTAAGTCTCCTGTATATCTAGCTTAGTATAAATAGGGGCCCCTTATAGTCTTCCTAGGAGGTCAGAAATGAGGGGTAGTGGGTAGCAGTTTCTGTTATATTATTAGGCTCCTGGAATCAATTTGGGTTCACAACTCCCCATGCCTTAGGGACGAAAGAGGGGAGCAGGGCTGCTGGCGATAGAGACAGATTAGGTAAATACTTTGTTCACATAAGCACATGGGGTTTTCATCTCTTGTTCATTTAAGGGCATGTATGTACCCACAGGATGGTGATGACCCAGGAATGACTCCTATGAGTCAATTGTCCTCCCATTGGGGTTACAACTGATTGTTTTCTCTTTACTGAACATATTGAACTAGTGCTAGCACTCTGCTACTGTTCTAGGATTCCTGGCCCTTAACTGTAGGAAAGGGAACTTTCCTAGGAAAACTAGGGAAAGGAAGATTCCCTTCACCTAGTTCTGACTTCTGCATAGGCTCTGCCTATGATACTGAGCCGAGGGGTCCAGCTCTCCACCACCCCAAGCCACCAGTCAACCCTCTCCTGAAAATCTCAATCAGCATTGACAATTATAATCACAATCAGCCCTGCCTAAAATAGCTCAAAGCCTCTGAAATCCAATTACGGAGTAAATTAATGGCCCACTCCCCTGCCTTACTGCCAGCGTCAAGGTTGGGGCATCCATCCTTCCTCTGCATTTATCAAAAAATACCAGAAACTCATCTGTGCACCATGGGTAATCCTCTGACAATAAGCTTCATTAGGGGTACCAGCCATTCAAGTGTACCTCTGTCTAGTCTCCCAATGACAAATGGTTGTCAGTGCTGACAACTGTCAAAGTTAATTTTAAATTGGTGACTTGCCTAGGGTCATATAGCTAGTAAATGTCTGAGTTCAGATTTGAACTCAGGTCTTCTTGACTCCAGCTCCCCCGCTGTGCCACCTACCTGCCCTCAACAACAAAAACAAGAGAGGTACCACCCACTCAAGTGGCAATAGTCTCCCAATGACAAACGCTACCCCTGTCTGATCGGTTGCACAGGTAGAGAGATGAATCCGAAAGGCCAGTCTTTCTGGCCAAGGAGAGTCAAATGTATCCCATCTCACTGCCTTTAAGATAAGTACAGACACTACAGCAAGGGTTACAAGGGACGCCACATGGGGAGTGATTGTCCAGTCATTTGCAAATCCATTCTTGAAAGTGGAATAATTGCCTGCAATTCATGTGAAGGTTTCCCCAATCTCTTTACTATCTGCACTAGACTACTCAAGACATCCAAGAGCACAGGATCTTCTTCCCTTTGCCTGTGGCAAACAATTTCTCTTATCTAAATTTTATATCTTCCCCAGTGCCTAGCCCAGGTGCTTAACAGGTGTTTGTTGAAGGAATGGGTGAAGAAAGCATAAATCCAAGCACAAATTTCCCAAGTCATCCACTAGAGACCTTCTTTGAGGCCTCAGACCACTAATGATTATTATCTGGCAGTTTGACCAATTTCATATCTGCCTAACTATTATCAACTATCCCACATTTCTCCATATCATCCACAAGACTTACATAAGAGACTTTTCAAAGGCCTTGCTAAAATACTAGGCAAATTCTGTCTGCAGTACCCCCACTGTGGGGTGGTGAGTCCAGGGGACAAATTATATGTTTAGTTCTAGAACTACATCCCCATTGAGAGAGGGGAGGGAAAGCAGCTTTCAGTGCACTCAGTTGATAAACATAATGTAATTGTAATGAGATGGAGTAAGTGAGGAGAAGAAGCCACCCAAGAAGAATCTCTCATTGATATGAGAGGGGCAGCATGAGAGAGGACCATGGTGGGGAGAGGTTTAGGCAGAGAAGGTGAAGGCAGAGCGGGACTGTCCCTGCTGTGGGGTGGTATAGTTCCTGAGGCATGCCTAGGTGCTGTTCTGAGACTCTGAGAGAAGTGATTGAGCAGGAACTGTGTATTCCATTCTTTTTGAATCCTGCACCACCAGGTGAGTTTAAATGAGCTGTCTTTCTTGTTCTTTTTCTTGATTACCTTTTCAAGCTTCTCTTGATTCTTGTGTTTGAAAGTCAAATTTTCTATTCAGCTCTGGTCTTTTCACTGAGAAAGCTTGAAAGTCCTCTATTTTATTGAAAATCCATATTTTGCCTTGGAGCATGATACACAGTTTTGCTGGCTAGGTGATTCTTGGTTTTAATCCTAGCTCCATTGACCTCCAGAATATCAAATTCCAAGCCCTTCGATCTCTTAGTGTAGAAGCTGCTAGATCTTGGGTTATTCTGATTGTGTTTCCACAGTACTCAAATTGTTTCTTTCTGGCTGCTTGCAGTATTTTCTCCTTCACCTGGAAACTCTGGAACTTGGCAACAATATTCCTAGGAGATTTCTTTTTGGAATCTATTTGAGGAGGTG
>JAQQSZ010009754.1:0-12691 GCA_028646595.1 Phalanger gymnotis
GTTAACTTCATCTGACTGTATGTTTTGGTCTTCTTTGTCACCAAAGAAGGAATCCAGAGTCTGAAACTGAATCTGGGTGTGTTTTTGATGCCTGGCCATATTCCCCTCCAACTTAATTAACCTTTGAATTTTTCAATGGCTGCTTAAAGACTAAAGAGTTCTATGTTCCACGCTTGGGCGGATACGCTGCCTCACCAGCACTGACCTTACCCAGAGACCATCCAGGCTGTCCTGGGGTGGGGCCCTGCTTCCCTCTGCCACTTTGTGGGTTCTGCAGCTCTAGAATTGGTTCAGAGCCATTGTTTTATAGGTTTTTGGAGGAACTTGGTGGGGAGCTCACGCCAGTCACTGCTTCCCAGCCGCCATCTTCCCAAATGCCTTTTGAAAATGACTCTAAACAAATTCTAGAGCAGGAGAACTCACAAAAAGATGAAATGAGACAAATTTCCAGCCCAAGACAACTTGGAAGGTTAGCAGGAAAGGTCTGTTGCACCAGCATAGTCCAGCACAGGCTGCGCCAATGCAGACCCCGCCCCAGCAAACCTGGAGCAGGCCTCAGGGTGACTGAATCACTGGCAGCAGTGATGGTTTCCAGACCTGTGAGCCCACAGACATCAAAGACAATTTAGAAAGTCAGTAGGAAAGGTCTGTGCAACTACATGAGAGTGGAACGCAGTCTAGTACAGGCTGCTCCAGCACAGCCCTGGCCCCAGCAAACCAGGAGTGCTTTGGGAATGACTGAATCAGCAGAAGCAGTGGCAGTAACAGCAACAATGGCTGCTTCTGGAGCATTCATTCCACAGGTGGTAAGAGGATCAAACAGTTGATCAGAAGGTGATTACAGGGTCTTTTTGCTAGCACTAAGGCAGGTCTCTGTTGCTTTGCCTATACTTGGATCCAGGTTGCAGTCCTGAGTGGCAGGGTGAGGAGGAGCACTAGCATAGCAGAGCTTGTGGCCACAGTGGAAGAGGGACCCTCCTCATGGTTCCATGACAGAAAAGAGTGCTTATGGTCTCTCACAGACCAGAACATATGCCAGGAGAGTAGTAAACACCTTTCCTTAGATCATACTACTTGGAAGAACTGAAAATTTACAGGTCTCTAGAAGTATCTCTGAAAACAGCTGCATAAAACCCTTGAAGCTTGGGATGATGTGCCCTCCACCCTGGAAGAAGAGCCATACTTTAACAAACCATAAAAAGTCAAGTAATAAGCTGGAAAAATGAACAAACAATGGGAAAAAAAGCCTCTGACTATAGGAAGTTATTATAGTGACAAGGAAGATCAAAACACACACAGAAGAAGACAACATAGTCAAAGCTCCTACATCCAAAGCCTCCCAGAAAAATTGGTCTTGGGCCATGGAAGAGCTCAGAAAGGATTTTGAAAATCAAGTAAGAGAGGTAGAGGAAAAATTTGGAAGAGAAATGAGAGTGGTACAAGAAAATTATGAAAAATGAGTCAACACCTGGGTAAAGGAGACACAAAAAAATACTGAAGAAAATAACACCTTAAAAAATAGACTAGGCCATATGGTTAAAAGAGGTCCAAAAAGCCAATGAAGAGAAGAATGCCTTAAAAAGCAGAATTGGCCAAATGGAAAAGGATGTCCAAAAACTCACTGAAGAAAATAGTTCCTTAAAAATTAGAATGGAGCGAATGGAAGCTAATGACTTTATGAGAAATAAAGAAAAATAAAACTAAACCAAAAGAATGAAAAAATAGAAGACAATGTGAAATATGTTATTGGAAATATAACTGACTTGGAAAATATATCCAGAAGAGATAATTTAAAATAATTTAAAACTTATTAGACTAACTGAAAGTCATGATCAAAAATAGAGCCTAGACATCATTTTACAAGAAATTATCAAGGAAAACTGCCTAGATATTCTATAGCCAGAGGGCAAAATAGAAATTGAAAGAATCTACTGATTACCTCCTGAAAGAGATCTATCTCAAAATGAAAACTGCCAGGAATATTATAGCCAAATTCCAGAGTTCCCAGGTCAGGGAGAAAATATTGCAAGCAGCCAGAAAGAAACAATTCAAGTATTGTGGAGCCACAATCAGGATAATCCAAGATTTAGCAGCATCTACATTAAAGGAACAGAGGGCTTGGAATATGATCATCCAGAGGTCAAAGGAGCTAAGATTAAAACCAAGACTCACCTATCCAGGAAAACTGAGTATAATCCTCTAGGAGAAAAAATAGATATTCACTGAGATGGAGGATTTTCAAGCATTCTTAAAGAAAAGACTAGAGGAATAGGGTAGTTAGAAGGAGTCTACATTGACAAGGCCTGCACAACATATGGCCCGCCGGCTGCTTGTGGCCCACCAAAAGGTTTTGAGCGGCTGTTACGTGACCTGTGGCAACCAAGTATCATCAGTCTGTCAAGATTGATGTTGCCACAGGCCACATGACAGCTGCCCGAAATCCTTTGGTGGGCCACAAGTGGGCCATGGATCGCATGTTGTATAGGCCTGATATAGACAGAGGGCACAGGTATGAGTTGAATATTAAGGGGTAATATCTAAAAAATAAAATTAAGGGTTGAGAGAGGAATGTACCGCGAGAAAGAGAAAGGGAGAGGTATAATGGGGTAAATTATCTCACATAAAAGCATCAAGAAAAAGTTTTTACAGTGGAGGGTAATAGGGACGAGGTGAGGGGGAGTGTGTGAAGCTTATCAGAATTGGCTCGAAGAGGGAATAACATACACACAGTTGAGTATAGAAATCTGTCTTACCCTAAACGAAAGCAGGAGGGGAAAGGGATAAAAGAAGGGGGTGGGAGTGACAGAAGGGAGGGCAGATTGAGGGAGGGGGGTAGTCAGAAGCAAAACACAGGATGAAAAGAGAGAAAATAGAATAAATGGGATGGAGAGGGTATGTCGTGGAATAGGATGGAGGGAAATACAGTTCTTGTGGTTTTTCCCTTTTGTTCATACTCTTCTTTCACAACATGACTAATGTGGAAATATTTCTAATAGGATTGTATGTGTATGGCCTATAACAGATTGCATGCCATCTTGGGTAGGGGAGAAAAATTTAGAACTCAAAATCTTATAAAAGTAAATATTGAAAACTCTCTTTGCACGTAATTGGAAAAAATAAAATTCTATTAAGTGGAAAAAATAAAGTTATATTGTCCCCCTTCGCCCCCCAAAAATTTAGAGAGAAGTCATTATCAAGGAAAAGAGGATATTCAGAGGTCAAGACATGACAGAGGTCAAGAAGGATGAGGAATGGAAAACAGCCATTAGATCTGGCAACTCAAAGGTCATTGGTAATTTCTGTGAAGGTGATTCCAGTTGAATGTAGTCAGAAACTAAGTTACAGAGGGTTTAGAATAGAGTGAGAAGAAACGAAGTGGAAGGACATGGCATAGATGGCTTCTCAAAAAGTGTAGCTGATAAAGGGAAGAGAGATATAATAGGAAAGCTGTCAGGGATGGTCAGATCAGGCAAGGACTTTTTAAGGATGGAACAAA
This sequence comes from Phalanger gymnotis, assembly GCA_028646595.1. NCBI lineage: Eukaryota > Metazoa > Chordata > Mammalia > Diprotodontia > Phalangeridae > Phalanger > Phalanger gymnotis. The sequence continues at coordinate 3,497 of JAQQSZ010009754.1, forward strand.
GATAGGAGTATTTGTAGGTGGCAGAGAAGGGATTGGTAAATAGGGAAAGTCTGAATGTGAGAGAAACAGACACAAAATGAGGATATTAGAAGGAGTAATCTACTGGAGAAGATGGGGAGGGGATGAGCTCAAAGGTGCAAGTCAAGCAATTTGCCTTGGGGAGAAGGGTGACCTTTTACGAGGTGGGAGTGAAAAGGAGATGCCATAGGAATATGTTTGAGTGAAAAAAAGGAGGAGGAGAATGAGCAGAGAAAAAGGAGCTCTTGGTGAATGTTTTCAATTTTTCTACTAAATATGAGATGATGTCTTCAGCTGAGAGGCTGAAGATAAGAGGTGCCATGAGAGGCTTGAGGGTGGATGAAAAAGCATGACTGCTGTGTTGAGTGGTATAGTACTATAGTGGCATAGTAGAGGAAGGGTATAGTGAACTGATCAGAGAGGAATAAAAGTATTGCCTTGCTTCAGTGAGGGCCCAGTTGAGATTACATAACAATTTGTAGTGAACCAGTCAATCAAATTTTTTGATTTTCATTAGTTGAGTTCAGGAGCAAATGAGTAGGAGTGAAGGAGGCACATAATAGGAGTATTCCAATTGTAGTTTTGCAAGCCATGATTTATGATAGGTGAAAGGGAGAGGTCAGTGTAGATTTGAATTGATTCTCCAAAGGGCTGAGAATGAGAAAGGAGGAGAGCAGGGTGATGACGTGGAGGAATTGGAGGCCATGGGGAGGATGAAGAATGGTACTAGGGGTCATAAAGAAGAGGGAAAGGTGGAATGATAAAAGGTTTTGATCAGATAAAGAGATTTCAATGTTTATTAACATGGAAGTGTATACAACACCTATGGGTAATGGCAAGATCAAGATTATGACCATATCTATGTATAGCTAAAGTGGAATAGAGGAGTAGGTCATGGGAATTGATTAACTTTAGGTACTGGGAAGTATTTAAGTGAGGATCTGTCTGTCTATCTATGTATCTATGTACCTATGTATCTATCTATCTATCTATCTATCTATCTATCTATCTATCTATCTATCTATCTATCTGTATATCTATCTATCTATCTATCTATCTATCTATCTATCTATCTATCTATCTATCTATCTATCTATCATCTATCTCTATGTCTCCTAGCATGAAGGCAGGGCTTGGGATGGAGAGAAAGATGGAACTAGGCATTGAAATAATTGAAAAAGGAAGGGTAACATCTTGGGAGTCCATAGATAGCAGTTACAAGAATCCTGATTGGTTGACACATTTGAATAGTGCCTTAAACTATGAGAAGAGGTTTTGAGTTACAGTGGTAGAGAAAGAGCCTGGAAGTTGCAACAGGGAGCAAAGGGTATTCTATCTTCACCCCGCAGTGATTCTGTGAATCTGAAACATGAGCACACTTGCAACTAGTACTGGAAAGGGGGGTCAGAGATACATTGTCATCAGGAGGCAGTTAGAGCTTAGTGAATGGTAGAAGATGGAAGGAGTGAGAAAAGAAAAGTTTAAGATGAAAGAAAAGTAAAGTTGCTGTTTATAGAACAGGCATTCTAGGAAATGCAGTGGAAGATTTGGAATTGGACATCAAGGTAATAGTTTTGAAGGTGATATAAATAAGGGAGCAGGCAGTGAGAAACGGGCAATGGGGTTTGTACATTGACAACATGGTATTCAGAATAACTGGAATGAGAAGAGTACATAGGAGTGAGAGTATAATAACCATTGATGAATTTGTCCAGGTTGAGTAACAGTGGTTGGGGAGAGGTCAGCTGAGGGAATCAGCTGATTAGAGTTTTTAAGATCTTTCCTCGAGGTCCAATCTTCTGGCAGTTGGTAAGGCTGTGTTCTCTGAGACTCAGGAGGTTTGACTCCCATTAGGCAGGAATAGGTGAAGGTATGGCTGGTCAGGGGGCTGGAGGTGACAATAGGAAGTGGAATTGGTGGAGGAGGGCAAGGAGAAAAAGGGATGATATCTGGAGCACTGGAGATGGTTCTGAGTCAAAGACAGAAGTCAGTGGTTGTATTCCCCATTGACTCACGAGGCAAAGATAGAGGCCAGGAAGTGGGTGGTCTACATTCAGAGTGGAAGCAGGATGCTGAGAAGGCCCTAGGGTAAAGATAGAAGCCAGAGGCGGATAATAGAGATAGGGTGAGGGCCCAGGGCTCTGAACAAGGCAAGGGCTGCGGTGTTGGCAATGTCATGTCCTTATTCTTTAGTTGTGGTGGCTCTTACCTATTTGGGCCCTCTTTGGTGAAGGAGGGCTAAGCAGGTGGTGATTTCTAGATGATAAATGGTGGATAGATTGTGGTGATAACGATTTAGTAGCTGCTGCAGCAGATGTAACCAGGAGAGCCATATTGGAAGTGCACCTCTGATTCAGGAGTTCTTAACCTGTGTCTGATTGTCTGATCCTACTCAGGGTGCAGGCAGGGTCCTCTACTCTTATGAGTGGCAGAGTGCCTCCTGCACATAATGTCAGCTGTAGCTGACAGGGGCCCCCACAAACTTGGAGCTTTGGTTTGGGCTTCTAGTTACATATAAATGAGAGCTAGTATAATTCTTTTACATAAATAATGGGTAAACTGAGTCACATGGGGCAAATGACTTCCTTAAATTCACCACATACACTGTACAGTTTGTAATATGCATTAATAAGAAAGATGCCACTATAACTATTTTTAAAAAGACACTTAAATAGCATTTCCTTTCCTTAACTTGAATTTTTATCCTTTTGAACAGTGTGGCAAAGATGAAATTGAATTCTTACTGCAGTGAGCACATAATTTTGATATTCTCTATTTTTTTGGTCAACGTTAAAAACTAACCATGACTTACACAATTTCAACTTCAATTTCCTTTTTTGGGGAAGGTAGATCTATTAAAATTATCCTCTTTTTTTAGGGGCGTACAAGATTTTGTTGGAAATTTTGTTTGGAGGGAATAAGAGGCAACACATTTTAGCGTTACCACAAAACTTTTTGACAGTTTTATTAGAACTTGCCACTAGATGGCGCAGATAATTCTTGGGAAAGAAAATTCTGGTTATCTGGGATTTTTGTTTTCTTTGTGTGATATAATGCGGACATATAGCTTAGGAAGCTTTGTGGGGACATGACACTTCAGTGTATTTGTGAGCTTGAGGCCCTTTGTTTGACAAGGTGATGGAGACAGAATCATTAAATAACACTCTTGCCTGAACAAAGAGAAAAGATGAACTGCGGAATATTCGAATGTTGTTGCATATTCTCTCCCTCCCTCCCTCTCTCTCTCTCTCTCTCTCCCTCACACACATACACACACACACAATTTCCTCCCTTTTCCTTCTCCCTCCTCTAATGATAACCTGGATGTAATGATAACTCAGTGGGTCATTTTTTCCCCCAAGTTCTTGCGGCTGATGAAGATTTCAGGAATACAAAAAGATGCTTATTGTCTCCCCTCCCTCTCTAATATTTAAAAGTCAAACATGAGCAAATATAAATGGGAGTGGGCTAATTCTCATGTAAAGAATTGTAATTCTTACATGTTATATCAGGTCATGTTATGTCATCTTGTGTCATGTTATATTGGCATTTACCAGCTGACTTTCTATACTTTTTTTGTGGGAGGAAATGGAATAAAAATCCTTGTCTATTCAGGGCATAATTTGGGTGAAGACCAAGCGCTTGATGAATATTATAAATAGAGATTTTGAACAGTAATAATGTGTGTTCATCCACTCACTTTCATTGGATGTTCTCAAAGCATAGTTCTTTCTTCGATGTATAAGCTATTTCCTTCTCCTTGGCTGTCAAAAGGAAAAGATGAATTATGGAGATTTTTTTCACCATCGGTTGTATCCCTCTCTGGCCGTGTTCCAGCCCAGCTGCCTGTCGTTCAGGGAGAAGCTGTGTTCTTGGTGCCTGAATATACCACCATGCTTTCTTCTGTGCTGAGTGACACATTGACGGGTCACTGCCTGGCACAGTAGAGCAGAGCTTGGTGTGTGTCCACGCGTGAAGACAGCTTGTTTACCATTCTCTGGGAGCCATCTGGCAGCAGCAGGTTCTAATCTTCACTTTTTTGGGGGAGGGGGAGACATCTTTATCATGATTTTTGAAAGATTACTCATTGAAGCATGTGTTGAATAAAGGGTAGGTTTCTGAACTTAATGACCTTTGAGAGGATCCCATCCTATGAATTCAGTTGTATTTTACTTGGCATCTGATATTCTGCCACCTGCTGATATACCAAGCCTGGCTTTACTCCATTCTGGATATCATAAATGAAGGTTAAGATTTGGTATTTTCTTGAGAATCAGGGGGGAAAACACTCTCTCCCTATTCACTAGCAGCATAGTGCAACAGAATCTCTGTGTCCCTAGGATCACACAGACCTAAAAGAAAGAGGCTTAGAGCCAGCATGGTTCAGTGGAAAGATCCCTGGGCTTGTAGTTAGAAGACCTAATTAATAAGATGATGTCTGAGAATGGGATTTAAATTATTGGACCATGACATAAGATATAGGAATGTTAGGCTTCTGGTCACACAAAGATTACACATTACAAAGCCTTGTAAAAAAGTGAGAATGCTCCTGGTGTCTCACAAGACTAATCCAAAGAATTATATGAAAATGAAAAGGAAGGGGGAGAAAAACATTTACATATATCCACCAAGGTAGATACTGCAGAGAGTTGCTACAATATGGGAAGAAGTAGAGGCACCCAGAAATTGACTGGGAGCAAAATACAAGAAAAACCCCACTAATAAAGCCCATATCTAAATATACAAATGCATAAGACATAAGTAACAAGAAAGATAAATCAGAGATCCTAAAGCAAAGAGGAAAATTTGACTTGATATCATTGAGAATTGATGAAATGAGAAGCAGGGCTGGAATATGACTGTGGCATTTGAGTACAGCTCATTCTGAAGGACCAGGATAGATAAAGGAGAGTGGGATATGGAATACTGTATAAAAAGAAGAAACATCCATGTGATGAAATGCAGACACTAGAGGGAGAAAACATGGTAGAAACTATTTTGGCAAAGATCAGAGGAGATAGGAACAGAGCCATGTTACAAGGTGGATTATACTATAGACAAGTGTTATCAGACTCAAATAGAAACAGGGACAAACCATACATAAAGATTCCTGCAAGCCACATATTGACTTAGAACACCACATATTAACATTATCTATGTTCTATTATATTTTTATTTTGTTAAATATTTCCCAATTAAATTTTAATCTAGTTCAGACCATGCTTGGGAGTATTGTGGCCCAGGGGTGGCACCTCTGCTACAGACAACCTTTATACAAAGAGGATATAAATAAGGAATTTGGAAAAGAGCTTATGAAAGCCTGACACTGAAGCATAGGTAATCTCAGTTACTCAGTTAGCTACTGGATCTCTCCATCTGACCAAAGGAGAGTAGTTAATAATTTCTTGCTTTAATCTTTAATCTGATTTTCACCAGATAGGAGGAACTGGTTGCTGGGGCAAAAATGATAAGAACCTTGGGGAAAGTGATGGCTCTGTCTTAGAATTTATGATAAAGAAGAGAATAGTCAGGCATAGTCTAAAGTTCAATCTAGCTTTTGGGAAAGTAGGTTTCAAAACCTTTTGGGAAAGCATAGTTAGGACTATTGCATGTTCTAAAATTCCACAGTGGGGTTGAGAGCTTTCAAGGAAGAAATTCTAAAGACACAAAAAAACCAATGATGATGAAGAAAACAGGACATATCTAAAAATACCAATGAGAATGCACAAGGAACTCATCAATCAACTTAGATTTTAAAATGGCACATATGGAAAACGGAAACAAAGGCAAGTAAGGGCAAATGGATATAAAGTATAGCGCGATCCTGTAAGAGTGATGTCAGGAGTACAAAAATACAGAATGCAAAGCCACAGAAAGGATGGTAGAGAACGCAAAGGAAAACCAAAAGGGCTTATTTTAAAAATCTGTAGTGTTAGAAAGAAGAGGATAAAGCAAGGGATTATTGCTTAGGATGAATGGACTGATCGTAATGGAGGATTGAGAGAAGGCAGAGCTCCTCAATTCTTTTCATCTGCTTTCTCTGGAACTAATGACTGATAGGGAGTCAAAGCATAAGATGAATCGGGATAAAGTAACAAGGCACACAGTTGTTCTTGATAAGTTCGTGTCAACAGGACCAGAAGGAATCACATGCCAGAATATAGATTAATGAATGAATAAGAAAGGATTTTTAAGCACTTATTTTGTGCTATGCATTGCGCTAACCACTAGGGATACACAATTCGAAATGCTAGATAGTCCCAGATCTCCAGATTACTTTCTAGGAGGGGAAGACAATACATTAAAGGACATGATGGCCAGGGAGGGGTGCTCTAGCCTGGAAAGTTACAGGGATGGTGAGTGGAACCAAAGGGCAGTTCATTGATTGACATTTTTTCCCCAGAAATGGTAGTGTTAATTTGATCCTTGTCATCGGAGACAGAGGTAGAAAGTGTGTGTTGTGGTTGTGGGGAGTGGAGTAGGGGGTAGGGTTAGGGCTAGGTAGCATGGCAGGAAGATGGCCAGACTGCAGAATGGTAGGTAGGTCCAAGGTAGATATTGGGAACTCTCACCAATTAAGGAGCGTAGTGGCAAAGTGGAAGGTAGAGGACATGGGCAGGCAGGCTAGATAAAGTTATATTCATCTATTAGTACAGCATTACCCCAGGATGGGAGCTGCTCAGTTTGGAAGAGGAGAATGGAGTGGAGAAACACGGCAAGAAGATTTATCAGAGTGAAAGAAGTAGGGTAAATATGATTACTGTGCCACTATGAATAATCTCTCAAAAATTATGGAAAATAGGAAAGGTACTGTAGCATTCAAAACCAGCAAATGTTATCCTGATTTTCAAAGGAGGAAAGGAGATGGAGTCATCTAACTATAGACCAGTTAGTTTGACTTATTCCTGAAATTCCAAAACACATTAGTGAACATTTAGAAAATGGAGCAGAGATCACAAAAAGCAATCTTCATCACAAAGAATATGTTATATCATACTAATTTCACCCTTTTTGATAGGATTACTAGATTAGTGGATCAGAGGAATGCAAGTAGATAAAGTTTTCTAACATTTTAGCAAAGCATTTGACAAAATATCTCATGCCACTGTGAAAAAGTTGGAGAGATGTAGGTTAGATATTACAGATTGAATGGCTTGACATTAAAGCAATCTTTAATGATTTGATGTAAACTTAGAAGGACATCTGTAACAGTTCTTAAGGTTATCTGTTCAGCCCTATGCTGTTTGCCATTTTATAATTCATTTATTTGGATAAAGGCATAGATGACATGATCATAATATTTGCATGTGACACAATGCTGGAAGGGATAGCTAACAAATAGGGTGATTGTACAGAATAGAATATGACTATAATAGAGATATATTAAGTACTGTATGAGGCTAGAAGAAGGAAAGAATCGTTTCTGACTGGGGGTTTTATGAATAAGGTAGTATTTGCTCTTAACTTTGAAGGATGGGTAAGATTTTAAAAGATTGAGTGGGACATAAGAGGCCATGTCATGAGAAGGGAATAGTTTGAGCAAACATATAGAAGTCCTGGACTTATATAAGGGATGGTAAACAATCCATTATGGTTGGAGCATATCACATGTGGAGGAGTGTCATCTGATATAAGATTGTAAAGATAGTAAGGTGATAGACTGTGGAAGGATTTGTATGTTAGGCTAAGGAGTTTGTGTACTATTTAGTAAGTGATTGGAAGCAACTAAAGGACTTTAAGGAGAGGAATTACCTGCTCAGATTTGTATATGAAAGAGATTAATCTGACAGTGACATCATAGGTAGATTAGAAGAGGGAGAAAGTGACTATAAGGAGATTAATTACAGTAGTTCAATACAAGTGGTAATGAGGATTGCTATAATGGTAACATTTTCTCTGGATGTCCCCTATGCCTGGAATGCTTGGCCTCCTCAATTCTACCTGTTTACTCCTCTGGTATCCTTTAAGTCCCTACTGAAATTCCATCTTTTGAAAAACCTTTCCCAACCTCCCTAAATTCTAGTTCATTTGTTCATTCATTCATTTCTTCTTTCCTTCTCTCTTTGATGCCAAGTGTTTTTTCCTCCTTGTCAGTTACTGGAATACTTTTAAAGATATATCTATGTCTCTATCTATGTATCTTAAAACATACTCTGTCAATGCATACATGTAGTCATTTGAAATATATAGCTATATATGTATTGTTGGGGGGGGTGCAGATCTATGATTTTATTAGTGTATAGAGTCCTTGGTGAGGAACTTCTACCAATATAGATCAATATCTTTTCTGCAACTTAATTTAGAGAGTTGCCAGGGCCATTGAATGGTTCAGAAATTCATCTGGGGTCACACAGGTAACATACATCAAAGTCAGGACTTGAACTTAGATCAGACTTCAACATCAGCTCTCTACTCACTACTCTGTGCTGCTTCTTGTGGCATAGATATAGCTACAACTTTTTGGGGTCCTAGGCAACCCTCTAAGACTGTAAATTACAGATAAGTTTTGAATTCCAAGAGTAGATGGATTTTTAACACCAGAAAATTTCCACATCAATGAAATCACAGGTCTGGACAAGAAAAAATGTGTATGTTTCAGCATTGTTTTTTATCTGTCCTTCTCTATATACGCTCTGTTTTTTCTATGGGTCTTTTCAAGGATTTCTCAGAACTTCTTATGGAAGATTGAATGTCATGTCATAGACAAGCTTCTTATCCAACTAGTTAAGAACATTGGCTGAAGGAAAATGTTGGAACAAACTGAACTTTTCCACTCAGCCCCATAACTGAGTCTTTTCATTGCAATAATACTAAATGTAAAGGGTAAACGTTTGATAATCTTGAAGATTAATGTGTTTTATTGGTTCATAATCTGCAAACGGAGGCTTAATGTCTCCAAAATGCAGAGTTAACACAAGGACATGTAGGTCAGAAGTCCACTTGCTTCTCACAAAGACTCATGAGTGGGGATTACTCTAAGGTAAAGGTTTATACTCATTGGTGATAAGACAGGTAGGCCAATAGTAGCACCATTCATAATTTTTGCCTGGGTTGGGCTCAATTCGTAATTATTCTACCAATAGATACCTGAGTTACAATCATTAGCCTTGAACTTCTCCACCTTGGATCCTGGGAAATCAGTGTTGCTTTATTCAGCAGTGACTACATGAATGGACT
>JAQQSZ010009755.1:5000-12690 GCA_028646595.1 Phalanger gymnotis
TATAAAGGGTAATACCATGAGCAAATTATGGAAGCTTGGAAAAATTTACCTGTCATATTTGTGGATAATGGAAGAACTTATGGCTAGACAACAGATAGAAACCAATCCAAAACTTGAATTGGATAATTTTGATTATATTAAATTAGAATGGTTTTGCATAAATAAAACCAATGCAGCAAAGATTAGAAGAATAGTAGAAATCTGGGGATGTTTATTTGTTTTTTTACAGCAAATGTTTCCGATAAAGACCTCATTTTTCAAATATATAGAGAATGGCGTGAAAGTTATAAGAATACAAGTCATTCCCTGAATGAATAAATGACAAAAAGATATGAAAAGGAATTTTCATATGAAGAAATCAAAGGTATCTATAGTCACAGGAAAAAATGTTCTAAATAAGTACTGATTAGAGAAATGCAAATGAAAACAACTCTGAGGTACCACCTCACACCTATTAGACTGGCTAATATGACAAAAAGGAAAATGATAAATTTTGGAGAGGATGTGGGAAAATTGGGACACTAATACAGTATTGGTAGAACTTTGAATTGATCCAACCATCCTAGACAGCAATTTGAAACTATGTCTAAAGGGCTATAAATTGGCGCATACATGCACTTTGACCCACCAATATCACTACTAGATCTGTAGCCCAAAGGAAAAAAAAAAAGAAAAGAACCTATATGTATAAAAATATTTATAGCAGATCTCCCTCTTTCCCCACCCTGGTGGCAAAGAATTGGAAATTGAGGTGATGTCCATTTTGGGGGGAATTGCTGACCAAGTTATGGGATGTGATTGTAATGAAATATTATTGTGCTATCAAAAATGATGAGCAAGATGCTTTCAAAAATTCTGGAAAGACCTGCATGAATGGATGAAGAGTAAAATGAGTGGAACTAGGAGAACATTGCACATAGTAACAACAATATTGTTCAACGATCAACTGTGAATGACAGATATTCTCAGCAATAGAATGATGTGAGATCATTCCAAAATAATTATGGTGAAAAATGCTATCTATCTCCAAAGAAAGAACTGATGGAGTCTGAATGCAGATGTAAAGATACCATTCTTTTCACTTTATTTTTGTGTGTTTTAGTGTGTTTCCTTTTACAACATGACTAATATGGAAATATATTTTGCATGACTGAACATTATTTACCATCTCAGGGAACAGGGATGTGAGAGAGGGAGGGAGAGAATTTGGAACTCAATTTTTTTAAATGACTGTTAAAAAAATTTGCATGTAATTCAAAATAAAATATTCAAAAAAAGTACAACCATCTATTTACAATCCTGTTAAAATCTTATTATAGATATAGGAGCTAGGAATTTGACTAGCATAGGGAAATTCTTTGGAGGGGAATCCTATGCCAGTGCAGATTGGCAACTTCTCTGCAACTCATGACCTTAAAGAATACCCTAGAGTCCTGAGAGTTTCTTTAAGAGACAGTATATGCCAGAGGAAGGCCCTGAACCCATATTTTCCTGGCTCTAAGACCATTGTATGATGTTAATTCTTAAACATTTATGATAGAGTAATAAAAAACAATAATAATAATAATTTATATAATATATATCATTTATGTAATTTATAATGTAATTATATCAAATTTATAATAGATCAAAGTAGATTTATAATAAAATTTGTATTATATAATTATAATGCTAATCTGCATTTAAATTTAAGTCTAGAAAAAACAAAAGCAAAAACAAAAAAATCTTAAAAACAAAATTATAATTATACTTAAAATTCAGTACTCTACAATATCACTAACCAAAGAGTAGGACTGCTTCTTGAGAAAAGTAGGCCTTTTTTTTAACTTTGTGCTGTCCTTTCAAGTTACTTATTAAAAAGAAACTACTTCTGGGAAGGATTACAGATTAATATTTACACTAGCACCTTACCAAGGATGCTAACTAAGAGTAAAAACTGTGTTAGGTCTAGGGCGGGTGCAGAGACGATGAATAACTAAAAGTAAAAACTGTGTTAGGTCTAGGGCAGGTGCAGAGATGATGAATAAAGGTGCCTAAAAAGGATGAATTACATTGATGAGGGCATAACCATCATAAACTATCAGCAGATTAGAGAAAATCCCACATTGGTGATAGCAAGGTACAGTGGAAATATAATGATATTGATATCAGAGGCAATGAACTCTTATCCCACCTCTGATATATACCTGTGCTAACTTGAATGAGTCACCTAAACTTGTAACACTTCTTTCCCCTCACCTATGCAATGATGGCATTTGGATTAGATGTCCCTTTCAACTTTAATTGGTGAATTAGAAAACTCAAACCAATTTAGATTTCACACTTGAAACAATGCAGTGGGGTTTAGAGCAGTTGGAAATGTGGTATTCTCTGCAAGGCAGCTCTTCCAGTGTTATTGGTTTCAGTCTTTATTCTGTTATAGGCAAGAATGTTTAACATAATCGGAGACATACCTTTGCTTATTTTCTCTAAGAAATCTTCACTTGTACCAGCCCTGCTCTTACTTTATCAACTTGTTCCTTAGAAAGGGTAATATATACTTGTTGCCCCCACCTTTTTTTTTTAACCAATCACTCACTCCTCAACCCCTTCCAATCTCCCTCTGTTGCCATTGCTTAACCAAAAGTTCTCACTGAGGTCACTTATGACCTTTGTATGCTTTGTCCTTTTTCTTCCCATCATTGCAATCTCCTGTCACCCCTCTACCCCCTAACTTTGTTCTTGATGTGGTCTTTTGTCTTGGTTTCTGTGACCCTGCATTCTGAGCATTCTTTTCTCTTTTTTCCCCAACACCTTCTTTGTCTCTTTCATGCCTCCTTATCAGCCTCTCACCCTTAAGTGCAGATATTCCACAGGGGTCTAGTGTAGGCCCTTTTCTGCACTCTCTCCATTGGTGATCTCATCTACTCTCATTGTTTCTATAATCAGGCCTCTATGGGTGACTTACAATTTCATATGTAACAATGCTGTCCCCCACATGGAGTGCCAAGCATGTGGCTTGAAGGGAATCATAACATACGTATCTCTAGTACCAATTGCCCTCTTCTCCAAGCCCTCCAAGACACTCCAGAATCAGCTGACCACTCTGCTTTCCTCAGAGAGAGAGGGTATCAGGGAGAATTATATCTATTTACTCCCTTAAGAATATCAGGCTAAAAGATATGTTTAAGTTAAATTCCTGGTCCCTAATTATTAATGGGAAAGGAAAACCTCAGCCTCTATATCTATTCGTCGGGATTTACTTCCCACCAAATACTGGTTCCATTATGAATACACATGCATACACACACACACACACACACATACACACACACACACAAACACACACACAAACACATTCACAGAGCTAATATCAAGAAACCCATTTTTTCAAGTTGATAGCAAATCAGAAGTCAGAAAAAGTATAAATATGAAAATATATACTGTACAATAAAGAGTGAAGTTCTTCCAATTTGAGCTAATAATTTGGTTTAACCAAGACAGCATCAAAGATCTCACCTAAAGGGGAAAATTCTCTCAGCTATCTAGTGTAGCAAGCTAAGCATAAGGACCTGACTGAAGTTCTACATTGCAGTTTCTTCCGAGTCTTCTCCTCTTCAGTAAGCTGAAATGATTTGTTACCTTCTAGTTTCTCTCATGAAGCTGGAAGTCAAGTGCTCTGAAATCTCTTCTCTCTCACCCTTGCCAGTTCTACTCCACCCTTCATTCTGGCACAGGGCACTGATCTCTTCCAATGAGGACTGGGTCCTGTACTAATGGACTTTGGGTCTCAGTTACATTGAGGTGCAATATTAGCCTCTCTCCTGAGAGCCAGACCTCCACCTAAAGGATGAACCAATGGCTCTCAAACTCAATATGTTTAAAATTTAATTTGGCGTATTCCCTGCAAACTAGTCCCTTCCTTGGGCCTTTGTTTCTAATGGCAACCTTCTATTCACCCAGGCTGGCAACTTTGGAGTTATCTTTAACTAGAGACTTAAACCTAAGCCATGTATCTATTGCTAAGTGTCAGTTCTATCATCTGAAGCCTTAGTCTTTTTCTGCCTACCAGACCCCTTTCTCACTAACTACCAACACTTGGATGTCATCCATATCTTTGAAAATTTCTTTCTTAATCTGTCCGTATTAATGCTAGTTTTCATCTTATATCTTTCTTACCCTTCTTGGCTAAATTTGTTGAGAAATCGCTCTATGTTTGGTATCCCTACTTCTCCCCTGACACTCTCTTCAATCCCTTCTCCTCTTGTCCTCCATCATCTTGATTCTGACTTCATCTTTCAGCTGAAATTAATGGCTCCAGTTTTATGAATTGTCTTCTTATTGCCACATCTAATTTCCTTTATTTTGTTTTTCCTTGACCTTTTTGCAGCATCTGATACCACTAATCACCATTTCCTCCTGTATATACTCTCTTTTCTGGGTTTTCATGACACAAATCTCTCTTGGTTCTACTGATAGCTACATGACTACTCTTCAGTCTTTTTGCTTCTGGCACCACCACTTGTTCTCACTGCTCATGTTGCATCCTCGTGAATGCCAGGCCAGCCTCAGCCTCCAAATCATAGATTTCTCCTGCTGACCTCCTCCCCAAGTTATCTTGAGGTGGAAGAAAGTCTCACCCTGACCTTCTGTTGGCTTTGCCACTCCAGAATTCGATTTAAGATATGACTTTAAAGCTGTTTCAAGGGGAATGTTGGGAGACCCTAGCAGAGTGCTTTCTCTACTCTGCCATCTTGGCTCCACCGTTGGAAGTGATAACTGCATTTTAAGAAAACTTTATTATAGGAGTCAATATCTTAATTAAACTCTAAATATTTTTTTTCTGAACTTTGCTCAGAACAATTGGCTATTGTGTCTGTCCTTCCTGGACTATTATAACCATTTTGCTTCTCTATGTAAAAGACTTCTGTAAACTCCCCAGTAATTGGAAAATAAAGCCTAAACTCTCTTGCATTTAAGGTCCTCCACAATCTATCTTTAAACTACCTATCTGATCTTACATTATGCTATTTATCTCATTCTTTTTCACATCTAAATTCCAGTCAAAATGGACTCCCCAAATCATCTCTTCTTATCTTATCCTTTCTCATCATTGCAGCTATATTCAGAGTATCTGCCATGTCTGCAATGGATAAACCTTACTTTTTCTTGTTGAGATCTGTTTTCTTTCAAGGTCCAACATTCAAGTTCCTTCTTTCATGAAGCTGTATCCAACACTTCCCCTTGTTTCAACAATCTGGCCAGCAGCTGTTGTGGGGGGTGAAAGACCAACATAAGCCCAACAACAAGAAAGCTGCCAACACACTGCAAAAGCACATGTTCTTTTGATCTGCTTTTCTAAGGAAAGCAACATTAAGGGGTTGACAAGCTTACTTTAATTCAGCATACAAATACAATTCACTTAGTTCAAGGGAAAAAGCCAGCACCCTGAACTTCGGAACAAATACAAACAAATTACAAACATCAACAGATAGGACTTGTCTGATTCAAATCCCAATACATAGTTACAAGATTTTAACAAAGTCCTAACATCAGGGTTTATGAGCTGGAGGGCACTTAGCTACAGCTGCCAGGGAGTCTCCGCATCAGCACACCAGCATGAGTGAGCGCCCTAAACAAATTACAAATATCAACAGACAGACCAAATACAGATTCATAGTTACCAACATCTAGGTTCAGCCCGGGGGCTCATGAAAGGGGCTGGCCCAGAGTCACGCACACCACCACTGCTGTGGGTAAGAGCTCCAAAGATGAGAAAGCCAACCCTTGGTTTTATTTCTTTTTCAGGGTCAGGGGTGAGTCACACATGCGACTCACCCATGTGACCTAGAATCATCACAAAGAGGTAACTTAAACCCACGTGGTCTAAAAGCCTCTGCTGTCCAAGACATGTCACTCAAACTCATGTGTAAACTAGGCCCTCCCCTGAGTTAGCCTCACCTTGGGCCCCACCTTAGTTACCAATCCACACCCACACAGGTTTAACACCTAATAGGGGTTTGGTCCTGGGGCTTAGCACCTAGGAAGACTCAATGAAATACCTTGAATTACTCAAAGGAAACAAAAGCCAAACTCTTCAAGGGCACTTGGTTGAACTAAGTGCTAAGAGCCCATTTTGCTTACTGACACACTCCACCCCTTGTTCCAGGATACATAATCTAATCAGCCAAGAATCCTGGAACATACATTGTGATCCAGTTATGCAGGGAACTAAAACACATCATTCACAACAAAGCAAAACATATCATTCAGTGACATTCCCAAATATTTGTTTACAATACAAACATGACCCACCCCTAGGTCCCAGCAAGATAATCTCTTCAATCAATCATTCCCAAAATACTTGTTTACAATTCAAATAAATGTCCACCACTAGGTCAAAGCCAATTAATCTCTTTAGCTCATAAAGTACTTCTTGAGCAATACCCTGCCATTGCAGGCTTTTTCCCAGTACCCTGAGGCATGGGCATACTTTAATTAGGAAAGGCCTAGAGTGAACAAACAAACAAACTGAGTTCTTTTGGGGATGTCTCCTCCCCAAACTGCTGTTGCAGGCTTCCACTTGGCACCCAAGGTCCCAATTTCAAAAAAAAAGAGTCCAAACAAAATTCTTTTGGGGTCTGTTTTCCCCATTATGTTCTGGTTCCTGGTTCCAAGTCCTGAGGGTCCGCTGGGCAATAAAACCAACAGGGTGGGGTCTTTGGGGGTCCAAGGCACTTCCCCCACCCCAACAAAAACAAATCCATGCCCAATCCTGGATCCCAAGCAGCCCAAGCTGAAGGGACCAAAAAAGGCAGACTCAGTGCCTTGCTGCAAAGTTTCCACCATGCCCCAGGGCTGAATTCCATGCCCCTGGATTCCTGGTTGTCTAGCTCCAGCTGGCCTCTCCTGGCTTCTGCTGGAATCTGGATTGCAATGTAGGTGATTCTTCACCTTTTTGCTCACCTCAAAGTTCTCTGCTCTGGCTGGGGAAGGCAGGGAAAGAGCACACTCAGCATCTTGCTGCAAAGTTTCCATCTTGCCCCAGGGCTGGACTCCAAGTTCCTGGGTTCCAACTCCGGCTGGCCTCACCTGGCTTGTTCTGGAATGTAAGCAATTCTCCACCATTTCTATCCTCTCACCGAAGTCAGCTCCAAGGAAGCTCAGTGCTTTCAACTTTCCGAAGTTCCCATGCAGGGAGTCTTCTGCTCTGTCTGGATCAATATTTCATATTTCAGCAGCCACCGTCTGCTTCTTCTTTCTCCTCACCAGCCCCTCCTGCCAAATCTGCAGCATAGCCCTCAGAAGAAGGGATTATCTCTCAGGGCCACTCCCAGTACTTCCACCCACCTGTTTTCTGTCAGGCCTTTGTTGCTCCTGGGGCTCCATAGAACCATAGCCACGCCAAGTACAAAGAGAAATACAAAAACAGGGAAACATTCAACCAACCCAGTACCCCAAAACGCCATCCTTTCCTATTAAAGGCAGATCCTGACCACGACTACGATATTTGTTTCAATAATCCGGCTAGCAGCTGTTGGGGTGAAAGACCCGTCAACAAACAGCACCCAGAAAGTTTCCAACACGCTACAAAAGCACAGGTTCTTTTTTTTTTTTAAATTTATTTTTGACATGTTTAGTTTTCAGCATTGATTTTCACAGGCGTTTGAATTACAAATTTTCTCCCCATTTCCTCCCCCCCCCACTCCAA
>JAQQSZ010009756.1:0-12690 GCA_028646595.1 Phalanger gymnotis
GACCCAGCAATACCACTCCTAGGGTTGTGTCCCAAAGAGATCACACAAGTGGGAAAAGGACCCATATGTACAAAAATATTTATAGCGGCTCTTTTTGTAGTAGCTAAGAATTGGAAATCAAAGGGATGCCCATCAATTGGGAAATAGCTGAACAAGCTGTGGTATATGAAGGTAATGGAATACTATTGTGCTATAAGAAATGGGGATGATACAGACTTCATAACAACCTGGAAGAACCTACATAACATAATGCTCAGTGAGCAGAGCAGAGCCAGGAGAACATTATACACAACCACAGATACATGGATTCTGTGACAACTAACCCTGACAGACTTTGCTCTTCTCAGCAACACAATATGCAGAGACAGCTCCAAGGGAATCACTATGGAGAGTGCTATCTACATCCAGAGAAGGAACTACGAAGTATGAATGCAGATCGAGGCACATTTCATGCTTGCCTTTTTCTCCCCCCCCCCTTTTTTTTTCTCTTTTATATTTGTTGTTGGGTTGTGTTTTTGGTTTTATTTTTGCTTCTGTTTCTTCTTTCTCATGATTCATTCCATTGGTCATAATTCTTCTCCACAACACAACTAGTGTGTAAATTAATTCAATACCAAGTTATACATGGAAGTTATATGGGATTCCATGCCGTCTTGGGGAGGAAGGGGAGGAGGGAGGAAAGAAAATCTGGAACTCAAAATTATGTAGAACCGTGTGTTGCAAACTAAAACTAAAAATTGAAAAAAAAAAAAAAAGAAAGTATTAGAGCTGGAGTCAGGAACGCCTGAGTTCAAATCCAGACTCAGATACTTAATAGTGATAGTTAGGACCCTGGTTCAGTCATTTTATGTCTATCTGTTTCAGTTTCCTCAACTATAAAATGGGGATTATCTGAATAGCCACAATCACCTTCCAGTGTTATTACATTTGGTGCAGCACCCGGTATATAATATGGGCTATATAAGTGCTTGTCTGCTTTTTCCTTCACACTTTTGTTTTCTTTTCAATCCCCATACCCCAAAAATATCACCATGGTGAGAACTGAAAAACTCTTAGAGAAGTCTTCAAGAGAGATTTCTCAACAATAGAATTCAATTTAACATAAACATTTATTAAATATCTGTCACATGGCACTTGTGTCTCCCAATTGACCCTGGGATAAAACGCAAGCTCTTTCTGTTGGCTTTTAAAGCCCTTCACAGTCTGACTCAAACCAGTCTTTCCTGGCTCATTGTACATAACCTACCTTCCTGCATGCTATAGATCCAGGCAAAATCAAATAAGAAAGCAAACAACCCTGCCTTCAAATAGTTTACATTCTACTGAGGAGATCTGAAAGATGAATAAGTAAATAAGGAAGAAAGGAGGACTAACAACTGGACTGGGATTATGAAGGGCTTCCTATAGTGGGTAATAACCTGAACTAGATAGCAAAGAAGCATAGGCCAGGATTAATTTGATAATGGATGTAAAGCAGTTTGAAAACCTCAAAGCACAAGATAAAGGCCAGTTATCATTATTGTTAGTATTATCTTCATCATCATTGTTGTCATCGCCATTATAATTATCATCATCTTCATCATCACTGTTGTTGTCATCCTCATCCTCATTATCATCATCATCATCATCATCGTTGTCATCATCCTTATCCTCATCATCATCATTGTTGTCATCATCATCCTCATTATCATTATCATCCTCGTTATCATTATCATCATCATCATCATTGTCTTCATCATCATTATCACTCATTATTGTTGTCATTATCATTGTCGCTGCTATCAAGTCCCCAAGCCCCCAGTCTGGGGATGACTTTATTCCCAGAGCCTTTGACTGCCCTCCTACTAAGCTTGAGCTATGCTCTAAGGCAATAGAAGAGTGTGCTGGTAAATCTACACCAACAGGGTTCTGACAACAACAATAACAACCAAAGTACAATACACTTTTAAGTTTAACCTACATTTTCAACACTGTCTTAAGTGTGACTAAGTAAACAAAACAACTCAAGCTCTGATTTGTAGATTGCAATTTCTGAGGCATAAATGTTCACAGTGAAAATTTAACATTTGGCTTGCAAGCTGGTTAGAACTAGATGCAGCACACTCCTTTTCTTTAAAAAAATAATGTTTTTGTTTTGTTTTTTCTCAGTTATATGTAAAAACAGTCTTAGTACACTTTTTAAAATATTTTTTGAGTTCCAAATTCTCTTTCTCCTCCCCACCCCCATTTTGCAAAGGCAAACACTTTGATAAAGATTATACAAGCACAGTCATGTAAACCATATGTCCATATTAGCCATGCAGCAAAACAGAACACAGACCAAAACCCAAGAAAAATAAAAATAAAAAGATCTGCATTCAGACCTCATCGGTTCTTACTCTGGAGGTGGATAGCATTTTCCATCATGAGTCCTTTGGAAGTGTCTTGGACTGCTGTATTGTTAATAATAGCTGAGTCATTCACAATTAATCATTGTACTATATTGCTTGTTACTGTGTACAATATTCTTCTGGTTCTGTTCACTTCACTTCACTTTGCATTAGTTCATATTAGTCTTCCAAGGGTTTTTTTTTTTTCCTGAGAGCATCCTTCTCATCATTTCTAATGACATGATAGCATTCCATTACAATCATGTTACCATACTTGTTCAGCCATTTCCCAATTGATGGATATTCCTTCAATTTCCAATTCTTTGCCACCACAAAAAAGAGCTGCTAGAAATATGTTTGTGCATATAAGACATTATCCTCTTTCTTTGATCTCTTTGTGATACAGTGGTATCAACACTTTTTTAGAAACCTTTTTTTAAGGTTTCTAAGAAGTGGGGATGATGATGGGGGTCATTGTGGGATTGGAAAAAGTTTGCACAAGGACGCAAAGGTGGAAATATTAAGTTCTATGGACAGTAAGACAACCAGTTTGACTCTAATGGGATTGAGTTCCACTTCACTGACTGATGTTGGTGATCATTATGTCTTTGCCCCCTTATAAAAAGCTGCTCTGTAAGACTTGGGGTCACATATTGGTCTCAAGAGACCAATCTCATTTTTGTTTCCACATTCAACAATGATCATTTCTGGGTCTCAAGGACTTTTTCCAAGACTCCGTAAAACATGGCATTTGCATAGCTTGGCTAAACTCCATGAACTTGGGGTGTGTAAGACTCGCTTGCCATTGATCTGTGACTAATTTTGAGATAACTGATCCCATGTGGGATTAGGGAAACTTAGAGAGAGTTCACAATACAGCGAAGAGACAGAATTCAAAAAAAAAGCATGAGCTAGGAGAACATCTTCTAATCATATGCCTCTTGCCCCTCCCTGGAGATCTTCAGACCAAGGCTAGAGCTTGTAGAGAGGATTTTTGTTCAGTTAGGAGTTTGGCTCCATAGTCATTGAGATCTCAACAATCTCTGAGATTCTATCTTAGCAAACCAGAGTCAGAGCTAGGGAGAAATCCTCTGCTCATAGCCTCTTTGGTTTCTCTCTAGCAGCATCAATATTTCCCACTTAAGAAACTACTGCACTATACCGGAGAAAGGAGGAATGAAACTAGAGATCTGTGTATTTGGGGATTAACAAGAGCTGAGGGTGTTTTGGGGGGAGGCCTCGCCTAGAATCCCCAAATTGTCATTGCTCTAGGGAGGAAGGGAGGGTAGCTTAAGCATGGAGTCATGGAATGTCAGACCAGATGCCTTTAAAATCATAGGACTTAAGAGGTGGAATTAATCTTAGAAAAGATCAAACTCCACCTTCTATAAACGAGAAAAATGAGGTTCAGAGAAGAGACTTGCCCAAAGTCACACAGCCAACAGGGCCAAGATTGGAACTTGGCTCTTTGATTCCAGGTGCAACATTCTTTCCGCTGTACTAAAATGTCTTCCTGCTCTAAACCCTTCATTTTCTAGATGGACAAACTAAGGCAGAGAGCTGAGCATTTCTTAGTGACCATATAAGTAACGAGTCAAATTTCATTATTAGTTCCCTGACCTCTACTTATAAGAAGGGTTCTTAATATTGTAGGAGGAGGTATGTGTCTGTGTGCCTGTGTATGGTATATATGTGTGTGGTGTATGTCTGTGTGTGTGGTATATGCCTGTGTATGTGTCTATATATGTGTTATACATGTGTGGGGTGTGTATAAGTGTGTTCGTGAATGTGTAATGGATCCTTTTGGCAATCTGGTAAGCCTATGGATCTCTTCTCAAATCATATTTTTAAAGCACAAAAAATGCATAGGATTAAAAGGAAACCAATTATGTTGAAATATAATTATCAACTGTTTTTTTTTTAAATCAAGTTCACAAAGCCCAGGTTAAGAAGTCAGCAATTCGATTAAATTCAATTCCAAGGTAGGGGTGGAGGATGGCATGGGAGACGATAAGTAATGGGAATATTAAGATGAAAAACCACATAGTTCTGTCATAAGGAGCTTGAGTCTTAGAGTGGGTACCATGGCATACCCAGCTAAGTATAATACAAAGTGAACTGAGATAATAGCAAAGGAGAAAAATGGGCAAAGGAAACATGGGAGGGAAATTGCTCTCAGTGGATGAAATCAAAGAAGACTTCCTAGAGTGGGTTCAATAAGCATCTTAAATTTAAAATGGTCAAACCAGATCCCTCTTTCTTTTTCCCAATATTAGCTTCCTTAGTTCTGAGGAAACCTCCACCATCCTTCTAATCGCTCAATTTTTTACGTTCAGGGAAACCTTTAACTCTTCCTCCTCCTCCACTCCCTGCACCCCATCTAATCACTTGCCAAATCCAATTGGCTTTATTTCCACAAAGCTTCTTCTATCCATGCCCTTCCCTCTCCTTCACATGACATCTACTGGCCCTCATTACCTCTAGACAGGATTATTTCAATAGCTTATTCAGTCTCACTTTCTCCAGTCTCTCTCTTCTCCAAATCCTACCCTACGCAGCAATCAAAATGATATTCCTAACATACAGATCTGATCACATCAATTACTTGTCCCAGAAAGTCCAGGATCAGGGGCTTGAGGGATCTATTGCTTCTAGAACAAAAAAAAAAAACACATCTTTGTTGGTAGAGAAGCACCATCGAGAAAACCTAGGTTCAAATCCTGCCCCTGATACCTACCAGTTCTGTGACCCTAGGCAAGTCACTTAACTTCTGTTTGCCTCAGTTTCCTCAACTATAAAAAGTGGGGATAATAACAGTACCTACCGTTTCAGTAAGGCAATAATAACAATGTAGATGATAATTGTCAAAATGTCTGTGTGATTCCCTCTCACAAAATATATGAGACTCTCCACAGAGAAGGTAGCAGCAAACCATTTATTCAGACACCAGAGAGCTATATCCCATAAGCCAGCTACCCAATCCATCACAGCAGCAAAGCATTCGATACATAATATCACAACATGGAGCCTTGCCATTCCAAAACCTCTCAAACCCCCTTGTGGGGTCTTCCCAAAGGCAAACTCACCATTCAGCTGTCAGTCTGTTCAGCTATCAGAGATCGATTTGCTTTAACTCAGCTCTAACAGTCACAATGGCCATTAGTAGCCATAACTGCTCTCACTGCTCTCTCTCTCTCTCTCTCTCTCTCTCTCTCTCTCTCTCTCTCTCTCTCTCTCTTTCTCTCTCTCTTTCTCTCTCTCTCTCTCTCTAGGTCTATCTCTGTCTCTATCTCTCTCTCTTTCTGTAGCTCTGTCTCTGTCTCTTTTTCTGTCTCTCTCTTTCTTTCTCTCTATCTCTCTGTCTCTGCCTCTGTCTCTCTCTCCATCTTTCTGTCTCTGTCTCCGTCTGTCTCTCTCTGTGTCTTTTTCTGTCTCCCTCTCTCTCTCTCAATCTCTCTCTCTCTCTGTCTCCCTCTCTCTATCTTCTATTCTTGGCTTGACATTGGGCCTCATCTGGAACAGAGTTTCTGTGCATTCTCAGTTTGATTTAACTGCCCTGCTAAGTTAAGTCTTCTCCCAGCAAAGCTGTTTGATCATCAAAGAACATCACCTTCTATTTTCCTGTTGCTACTAAGTGATCCTTGATCTCCTTTTTATTTCTTACAGCTCAGTGCATGTAATGCACCTATCAACCCCAGTGAAAGAGGAGCTGTGAGACAATCTCATGAGAAACATGTGTGGATTCAGTCTCAGTTGATATTCTCAGTAGGAACTGGCTTTCTTAATACATTACAATATATTAATAACCAGAGTTATAACTAGGGCAGGGGCTTTGTCAGGGTGGAGACATCCAGAAAGACATGCTTCTTCCCCAAAGCCAGTCTATGCCGAGAAAATAGGAGGGCAATCTCAGGTTAACTCAGCCCTGATAAAAAAGAGAATTCAGGAATGGGAAGTGCCAGAAAGATCCTGCTTCTAAGGACCCAGACAGCTCTGTATGTAGGGGAGGTACAGCTCCGTGACAGTGTAAGGGCAAGTGATGGGTTGGAAAGTAGCCCTTCAAGCGTGATGTGTTTATGGAAAGGGGGCACTTTGGGTCCCAGGGGAAAGAAGATTGAGGTTGGGGATTTCCACAGATGTCAGTATCCCAGAACATCCAGGGGTGGGGCTGCTTCCTGATAGGTGAATATGCTTTCTTCTACCACATGTAATCTATGGACACCAATAACCTAACCTCAAGGTAAGGAATGTACTAGGAATGGATACCATTGACCAAGTCTCCTACTACCATCAACTGACTTTTTGCTGATCTCAGAATTGCTAATTATCTTTTCCAATAACTGTTCCACTTGTCCCCTTACACACACACACAAACACACACACATAAATTCTACCTTTAAATAAAAGTTAAAACACAAATGTAAGTCACTTGTTTCATCTTCATGATGATAGTGAGTCCTTAGATCCAATCAGAGACAATGATAGAAATAGAACCCCAAAAGAGAGCCACAATGAGGCAGGGGTAAGTAGGGCCGTAGGGGTTAGAAACAGAATGGCATAGATTGAAAAATCATTTGTTAAGCTTTTATTATATGCCAAGTAATAGGAATATAAAGAGAAAAATAACATAGTCCATATTCTCAAAGATTTTACGTTTTAACTATGAGAGATAATACATATGCAGTAGGAGGTTTGGGATACAGGAGAGATGAAAAAGACCCAATGGACCTTAAGGAACACTGCTGGAGAGGCAGGATCCTGGTGGTCTCTGGATGGGCTAGGTGGAACTGGGGTCTTTAGGAGCATTTATTAAGTAAAAATAATTTCTGAAGCACTTACTATGTACAAAGCATGCTTTGTTCTGAGAATAAAGAGAAATAAGCAAAAAGTAAGATATTCTCTCTTCTCAGATCAACAAACATTTGTGTCTACTGTAAAATAATAGTGAAAATTTATAAAGTGTTTAAAGGTTTCCAAAGTACTTTACAAATATATCATTCTAACCTCACTACAACCCTAGGAGCTAGGTGTTAACATCCCCATTTTACAAGTGAGGAAACTAAGTCTGAGAAAAGATGAGAAAGTCTGAGAAAAGAATCATACAGGCACTGGACTGAGTATTAGAAATACAAAGATAAGAGTGGAAAAAAACAGTACCCTCAATAAACTCACAATTAAATGGGAGATATAGCATACAAATAAGCACATACAAACAAGAGATATACATAATAAACTGTAGACCGTCACTGAAGGAATACAGAATTGTTAGGGAAGACTTGAGAAGGATTTTTGGCAGGGGATGAGATTTTAGTTGAGATATGAAGGGAGCCAGAGAAGCTTGGGGACAACACAAGGGAGGAGAGAGTTCTAGGCGTGGAGGACAGTTGGTGAAAATGCACAAGGTTGGAAGGAGTAGTACATTCAAGGAACAACAAGGATACCAGTGTCATTGGCTAGTGTGTGAAGGGGAGGAAGATATGAGAAGCTGAAAATTGATAGGAAGAACTGGTAAAGAAGGGCATTAAAAGGCAAATAGAGGATTTTATATTTGATCTTCCAGGTCACCAAAAGTTCTTGAAGGAAGTAGGCAGCGACATGGTCAAACCTGTTCTTTAGCAAGATCATTTTGATAGGTAATTGGAGGGGAGAGATACTTGAGGGAGGAAAACCAATCAAAAGCCTACTTCTGTAGTAGAAGTAATAAGGCCCTGCAAATGAGTGACAGCTATGTCAGAGGAGAGAGGGGGTGCATAGTAGAGATGTTCTGAAGGTAGAATAGACAAGACTTTGCAATAGATTGGATATAAACATGAAAGAGAATGAGGAGTCAAAGATGACACCTAGCTTGTGAGCCTGAGCTACTCAAAGGATGGTGATTCCTTCAACAGTAATAGGGAAGATAGGAAAAGGGTTTGGGGATAGTAGTAATAAGTTCAGTTTGGGACAAATTGAATTTAGTTGTCTATAGGTTATTTAGTTCAAAACGTACACTAGGAAGTTAGAGATATAAGAATGGAGTCCTTGGCTCAGATTCAATCTAGCTCAGTAGATTGAATCTGGCCCGCTTGTGAAAACAGATGTCACAAAGGGTGAGATTTCTTAAGACAACTCATTATGGTGAATCTTTAATAAACTTTGTCTTTTCCCTTGGCTGAAAAGGCTTGAGTCGAATTCTTTGGGCAGAACCCAGCGTGTCGCTATTTTGGGGTCTTGAGCACCCCTAAAAATGTATGGTTCCCTACCATCATCATTTTTCTTTAACCTCTTCATTTTTTTTTTTTTTTTTGGTTCCCTGAGACTGGGAATACTGCTCATCTCAAATTCTTCTCCAGCCAAGACTGGAAGGTAAGCCTCTCCCTCTCCCAACCTCCTTCTCACTCTCCAAGAATTTTGGAGGTGCTTTTCGGGCCTGACTTCCCAGGTCCCCAGTAGGTCAGACAGCTGCTCACTGTCTTGTACTCAGCCTGAAGGTCTCAGGTTCTCGGTCCAGTGGTTTATGTTCAAGGCCATGGATCTGGGCACACCTTCTGAAGCATAGAGGACAAGGACAGATGCCCTATCTGGAAGTGCGTCCCCAATTTTCTCAATTCTCTCAGCACTAGGTAATGGGAAAACCTCAAGTACCTTTTTGTGTTTATTTCCTTCTTTCTAATTTTGTTCCTTTTTGAGGCTTACTCCCAGATCCTCCTTGCAGAGGAAGAGACTTCCAGTCGTCCCCCGTCCCCCCCCCACCTCAGCCCACAATGGGTCAATTCTCTTCAATCCCCAAAAATTCACCCTTGGGCTATCTTTTACAAAATTGGAAAAAAATTTAAGTTCTCTAAAGTACTTAAAAAGAAAAAGCAGGTGTACCTTTGCAATACTCTTTGGCCACAATATGGCCTAGAAGGCCACAAAGAATGGCCTATTTTTGGGACTTTACAATATAATACTCTCTTGAAGCTAGAGGTATACTGCCGGCAAGAAGGAAAATGGAGAGAAATTTCCTACATACTGACCTTCGTCTTGCTCTCTCAGAGCCCTGTTCTCAGAGAAGATTGTAAGATGCTCATAGCTAGAGCCCCCCACAAAGGGGCAATGGGGGTCAACAGGACATTTGGGGCACACCCCTCCTTATGGCCCCCAGGGCTTCAGTCCTAGCCCCTCCTCCAACCTTCCCCAACCTCCCTGGAGCACCCTTGTTTCCTGTGCTCCCCCTTCCATGGCCATCCCCTCTTTCTCTTGGTTTCCTGTAGTGCAAACCCTCTCTTTTCCTGCCTCCTTCACAATCCAAGTTTCCTACCCTGCATCTCCTCCCATGGCCCATTCCGCCCTTGGTGACCCCTGCTCAGGTCCCAGCCAAGGGTCTGGTTGAGGCACCTCTCTCTGTGGCTCCTTCCCGTGAAGGGACCCCTGTGTGAGGTAAATAAAATGTGAAGACTTCACGGGGAAAGATATGCATGAATATATATCTATATCTATACTAAGAAATGTTTAAAAATCAAGAAATAAGCAAGAGAAAAAAAAATTCTGAGGCCGTGAGAGTCTGATGGCTCAGCCTCTGGGAAAGTCTACCCTTAAACTTTTTGTTCTTTCTTCTGGTTCTGGTTTAAAGATTTGCTCAGTAAGAATAGCATCACTGTGACCTGTTTTCCTTTACTGTAAAAGTACTGTAGAAGAATGTAGAGGGTCTCCCCCTCCCCTTATCCTATTCTCCTTCTTTAGATTTATAGATGTCACTTCAGTTGTAATTATTAACTAAGGGAATGGGAATTGGAGTTTCTGTGCCTCAATTTCCCGGTTCTTTGTGTAGCTTTTGTGCTCTGATTGTAAGCCTACCTCCCAGCAAATGGTGAGAAGGGTCAGTGGTGGGCAGGAATTCTCTTGTGTTAGGTATAATTATGGGTGCCTTGCCCCTTGTAAAGTGCCTCCCTTGCTGGATTTGTTCTAGTGAGGGATGCCCAACTCTCAAGAATTGAATAAAATTTATTTCTGTTCCCATTCTGAGATGGCTACTTATTAACTTTTAATTGGTGAGGATCTTTCATCCCATACACACCTACTCAGCTTCTGGCTTCATGGCCTGCCCCTATTTCAGGCCCCACAGTATCTACCACCATGGGACCTACCCCGAGGCAACTCCTACTCAGGTTCCAGCCCTGGACCTGCCCCCGCAGCAGTACCTCCTCCCCCCTCTCTCTGAAGTAGCTCCCACTCAGGTCTCTTTGGTATATCCCTCTCTGACCCTTACCCCTCCTCAGGTACCAGCTGATCTTCTCCCTTGCCAGCCAGATGCCCTGGCCTTTCAGTCTAATCTAGGTCAGCTGGCAGCTCCCAGCCTCTCCCTCACCAGAAGCTGGACTTCCTATATTCCTCCCCAAGCTCCAGGCTTTTTCCCCTGAGGGAAGCTCCTGCCTCTCCTACCAGGACAAGGAGAGTGCATGTTCCATTCTCCATTTCAGATCTCATTCAAATTAAAGAAAAATTGGGGAGATACTTAGAAGATCCCACTAAGTTTACTGAGGGTTTTAGGGATCTGTCCCTACAATTTGAACTTTCTTGGTGTGATTTGTATATCCTTTTCTCTACCTGTTGTACCACTGAGGAGAAGAGGAGAATCTGGGAACATGCCCCAAAATTTGGGGATCGTTTGGTTAGTGACGACCCCACGAAATATCCCCAGGTACAGCTGCTGTTCCCACTAGTGACCCAGGATGGGATTACCAAAAGACTGAAGACAGGGGAAAGAGAGACCATATGATAATTTGCCTGCTAGAAGGCCTAAGAACTGCATTTCAAAAGCAAATAAATTTTCAAAAAATTAGGAAGATTACTCAGGGAGAGAAGGAAAATGCTGCTCTTTTCCAAGCCCGGCTAGTAGAAGCTATTAAGAAGTATACAAATTTGGATCCTGATTCTATTGAAGGGGTGGCAATACTTAACATGTATTTCATTAATCAGTTTGCCCCAGATATTAGGAGGAAACTGCAGAAATTGGCAATGGGACCCCAAACACCTCAGGCCCAATTGCTGGAGATGGCCTTCAGAGTTTTCAACAATAGAGACCTGGTTGCAGCAGAGGAAAGAAAATGCAGGGAAAGAGCTAGAGACAGACAACATGCTCAATTCTTGGCTACTGCCATGGCCAGGAAAAGACCCAAGGAGTGCCCCTCCAGGGGACCCCCTTGGAGGAAACCCTGCAACTTGGGCAGTGGGGAAACCTGCTTTCAATGCCACAAGGAGGGTCACTGGTCCAAGGAGTGCCCCTCTAGGGTTCTCCCCCTGGAGGAAGCCTCCAGGATCCATGTGTCCAGGACCATGCGCAGCATGTAACCAGGAGGGACATTGGAGGAAGGATTATCTCTGAGGTTGGAAAAGTGGTAGAGCCTCCTCCCAGTAGCCTCTCCTCCAGTCTTCTCAAGACTTGGAAGGAGGGGAAAGCCTGGGGCTTGGCAGTGCTCCCACTTTTTCCACCTCTCTTGGGGAACCCTGGGCAAAATCAAGGCTTAAGTCATGTTTATCTCCTCCAGGCTCCAAGCCATCAACTTCCAGATGACTGCTCAGACAATGTGCCCCTTGAACTGGACCCATCAAGGTAGGGACGGCCCCACACCCCTTGCCAGCAGGAAGCAGTTTCGGAAGGTGAGACCTTCAGCCCTTACCCCAAAGGAATTTGGGTCCCATTTGTTTGAGGGGGGAATGATGAGGGCACAGTCTCTGGGAACCCCCTTGAACCTGGAGTACAGTCTCTGGGAGCCCCCTTGAGCTCTCCTTGTATCTTCCAACTAGATCTGGCCTTCCCCTAAGGCCATAAGCCTTACATTATCATCAGGCCCAAATCTCCATCTAGCCTAGCCCTCTACTGTCCCGCTGCTTCCCACCCTTAATCCTCATCAAAATATCTATACCCTAGCCCTATTACCCTAGCCATCTGCTGTCTGTCATCTCCAGGTAGCCTTCAGCTATTTCCCCACCCTGGAGTCTGACCTCATCTCGGTCCTCCTTAGACTCCTCCTCAAAACCCTCCCTAAACCCCTCCTCTAGTCACCCTAGACCACCCCTCCATCCCTCCCACAGTCTTTGTGTATATAATCTCCATCTTGCCTCCATGAAGGCACTCAGATTCATTCTAGCTCAGTAGATTGAATCTGGCCTGCTTGTGAAAATAGGAATCACAAAGGGTGGGATTTCTTAAGACAACCCATTATGGTGAATCCTTAATAAACTTTGTCTTTTCCCTTGGAAAAACAAAAAAAAGAATGGAGGCTTCAAGAGAGATTAAGGGAAAGAAGGAAGAAAGGAAGGAAGGAAGAAAGGAAGGAAGGAAGGAAGGAAGGAAGGA
>JAQQSZ010009757.1:0-12689 GCA_028646595.1 Phalanger gymnotis
GGGGGAGCAGGAACATCCAAAGAGGCTTCTATGGTGGCTTTGTTGGGCTCTTCCCTTTGGTTGTTTTTAGACAGGCATACGTCAGGCTGGGTTTGTTGGGGGAAGGGACAGAGCAATCTATATGAAAGGTGTTCCAAAACTCTTAGCAGAGTTTTGAGCTACTAGCTCAAAACTCTGCTAAGACTTTTGAGCCACCTTGTATAAAGAAGTAAGAGACACATAAATTCTCCTTCCTTGAGGAGGGAAAAAAGGTCAAGTTACTTATCATAAGTCCATAAAAATATTTCCAAGGACACGTAAAAGCAAGTTCAAAAGATTGTTGTATAAACTATGAAAATAAGTGTTAAGTATTTAGCAAACAGATTCACACCTTTAGAAAACAGTTATAGACTGAGACTTCAGTCGTCCTTCCTAGTCCCAAGTCACTAGTTAAAAGAGCACTCTCCTTGTTGCCACACTTCATTGTGGGCCTGTATTTGGAGACAGAGTGAACCCTATTCCATTCTATGTTGTTTCAGAGCTAAGTACAGAGAAAAGTCAAAGGACCTGACTGCCTTTTACTAACTCTGTGGCCCTGCTTCCAGTCACAATCTCAACTGTAAAGAGAGAGGGGGCTGGAATAGATAACATTCCTTCCAACTCTAAATCTATTATCTTACAGGAGTAAAAAAAACGCAGGCTCCTTTAATCTCTGTCTCTCTGTCTCTGTCTCTCTCTCTCCCTCCTCTCTCTCTCTCTCTCTCTCTCTCTCTCTCTCTCTCTCTCTCTCTCTCTCTCTCTCTATCTCTGTCTCTCTTCTCTCTCCTCTCCATCTCTTCTTTCTGTCTCTCTCTATCTCTGTCTCTCTGTCTCTCTGTGTCTCTCTCTCTCTGTCTTTCTCTCCTCTCTTTCCTCTCTCCTCTTTCTCCTCTCTCCTCTCTCTCTGTCTCTGTCTCTGTCTCTCTCTGTCTCTCTCTCTTCTCTCTCTGACTCTCTCTCTATCTCTCTTCTCTCTCGTCTTCCTCTCCTCTTTCTGTCTCTCTCTCTCTCTCTCTCTCTCTCTCTCTCTCTGTCTCCTCCCCCATGCAAACTATAGAGCTCCATCTTAGCAATCAATTATAGAAACAAAAGATGCTTAAAAAGATGAAATAAAGTATGAAAATCAATGCTTTGTGTTGTTAGCATTTCTGATGGAAGAAGCTGTTGAAACAACTCAATTAAAAGGAGATTTGGAATTAGGCATCACTTTTTTTCTCATTTCTCTTCTCATTCCACTTTATTCATTGTCTTTTCAACATTTCCAACCTGTAAACTTGTCGCCCGTCCCTGATTGTTGCTCTCCTTCAGCCCAGTTAACTCATCTTCCTAAATACCAATGAGAGCTCATTTTTAAACATATAAAGCACACATGAGAAATTAAAACAGGGGGCCTTTGTTTGGGGCCGAGTTGTTAGTCACCATCGTCATCTTAATTACGTGATGATGTCACCTTACAACCTCAGTGGAAGCCGTAGAGGCTTAATCACCAAGAGTCCCAAGAGGCATGCTGGTAATGGGTAATTAGTGTTACTTCAGAAGTTTATAGTTCACCCCCTTCTCACTACAGGGAGAAAGAATTCTAAGCATCATCACTACAGAAGTTACAGATTAACAAGCAATAAGAATCTCCCTTCCTAGGTAAGGTAGAAATCAGGCTGAAATCTGAATGGGGGATCCCTTCAGACATTAAAAACATAACTAATGGAAAGCAGGAGGAAAGGAACCATCATGTTTCATTATTGTCCCCTCCTTGTCACTCTCTAATTTAGGATGGGAAACAAATGTTTCCAAAGCAAAGCAAACACCTCTCAGTTTCTAGCCATGTGTCTGAAAGATTGACACCCCTTTTTTTCCTATGGAAGAAGCATTTAATGCATCCTTGATCCAGATGCAGACTTTTAACAGATTTTTGCTGTAGCTAGCTGAGTTGCCTTTGTTTTCCTTTCAAGACATTTTATTGGGTATTACCCCCGAAGAAGTATTTTGTAAGCTGAAAGATAGTATGGAATAAAGTAAAGAACAATGGAATGAAAATCAGGAGACCTGGGTTATTGTTCCAGCTCTGTAACTTACTAGCTTTTTTATCTCAGACAGGTCAATTCACTTTGGGGGATCTCCACTCCAGTGAAAGTATTGGACTAGAACAGTGCTATCAGACTCAAATAGAAACCAATCCCTATTCTGGCATATCAAAACCACAAATTAACATTATCTATATTGTATTTTTTTATTTATTTTGTTAAACATTTCCCAATTACATTTTTAATCTGGTTTGGGACTCGCTCTGGAGTTTTGTAGGAGGCATGTTCAACACCTCTGGATTTAATTGCCCAAGTTCCAATCTATTTTGACTACTATGACTCAACAAAGTTTTTTTTTTCTACTCTAGTTCCTAAACATAAAAGGCTTTCTTATTGTCCAGGGGCGTTGGTATACATTGCCCTCTCTCTGCTTGTTCTCATCCTACCTGTCCAACTACTCCTCTGGTTCCTTTTCTTCATCATCTCCTGACTATTAAACGTGGGTATGCTTATAAGACATTGTCATGGGCCCGTCTTTCTTGTCTTTGTGATCTCATCTGCTCATGTGGATTCAATTGTCATATCTGCCCATATGTATTTACATACACCCCCAAACACTAATCCTACATCACCCACTGCCCACTGGACAGCTTAACTTGGTTGTGCCATCAGCATTTTAAACTCATCGAATCCAAGGAGCTCATTATTCAAACACACACACACACACACCCCTCTCCTCCACACTCCAAACTTCACCATTTATGTTGATGGCATCACCATTGCTTCCAGTTGCCCAAGTTTGCTACCTTGGACTTTTCCTTTATTCTTCCTTCTCCCTCATCCCCTATATCCAATAATTTGCTAAATCTTAGTGATTCAACCTCTGCAACATCTCTCATATCCATTTTCATCTCTTCACTCACATGTTGGTTCTTGTCACCTCTTGTCTGGACTGTTGAAATGGCTTCCTATTCATTCTTTCCCCTTTTCCAGTCAATCTTGTAGTTCATTTCAACAAGCATTTAATATGCTCTAGTTAATTTAATCAAATGTACTAAGCATTGTTCTAGGCATTGGGGATAAAATGGCAAAAAATAAAATAGTCATTGCCCTCAGGGAGTCAATAGTTGAAATTTGGGAAACAATATGTGCAGGGCAGCTCGGTGGTGCAGTGGTTAGAGCACTAAGCCTGGAGTCAGGAAGACCTGAATTCAACCCAGTCTCAGATGCTTCCTAGCAGAATGGCCCTGGGCAAGTGACTTTACCTGTTTGTTTCAGTCTCCTCATTTGTAAAATGAGCTGGAGAAGGAAATAGCAAACCACTCCAATATCTTGGCCAAGAAAACTTTAAATGGGGTCATGAAGAGTCAGACATGACTGAAACAACCAAACAATAGCATGTACATAAAAAAATACAGAATATGTATAAATAGTGACCAGGATGAAGGGCGTTAGTAAGCAGTGGCATCAGGATAGACATCCTGTGGGAGATGGCGCTTGAGTTGAGATTTCAATGAAACTGGGGATTTCATCGGGCATAGAGGAGAAGGAAGGCCATTCTATGCATGACAGGACATCCTGTTCAAAGGTGCAGAGATGGGAGATGGACTATTATAGAGAAGGAAAAGTAGGCTGGTTTGTGATGTTTAAGGGAGAGTAACATACAGTAAGTCTGGAAGGGAAGGCTGGAGCCATACTATAAAGGGTTTCAAAAACAAATGAAGGAGTTTACATTTTATCTTAGGGGTAAAAAGAAACCACTACAGTTTCTTAAGGGAGTGGGAGGTCTAACATGGTCAGACCTATTAGGTAGATCTGATAGGAAAATCAATCTGGCAGCTGAGTGGAAGATTTATAATGGGAGTGACTGCACAAAGCTGTCAAATTAAGGTTCCTAAAATACAGGTCTGACCATGTCATGTCCTTGTTCAAAAATCTTTAGTAGCCCCACATTGCCTCTAGGATAAAACATGTTTTGTTCAATCCAGAGTTAATGGCCACCTTCTATCGTTGCTCCACTCTGTATTCCAGCCAAGTTAGCCTATTAGGTATTCCCAGAACTCAGTACTCACCTCCCATCCCTGAGTCTTTGCCCAAGTTGTTTCCTCATGAAACCCATCCTTACCTCTGCTTCTTAGAAGCCCAACATTCCTTCAGAGTTCAGCTCAGTCATCACCTTTTCCTAGAAGCTTTTCCCGATCTCTCTCAGTTTGTGTCCTTTCTCTACTCAAACTAGATGTTCATTTAACTCTGTAAATGTAAGCTGAGGGAAGGGATTGCTTCCCTTTTGGCACTGGTTCTGGGATCATAGAGCATGGCTTCAGATCCCACCCCTTCCACTTTACTAGCTGTGTCCCCTTGGTCAAATCAGTTAACCTCTTGGGGCCTTAGTTATCTCATCTGTAAAATGAGGGGTCCAAGAAGGTGGATTCTAAGAACCCTTATATGGTTATTCCTTCCAAATCATGACTTTCCCCATCATGGTTTCCATATGTCACAGGTCCACATAAGAAACTAAATGCGAATTTTGGGGGAGCCACAGACAACATGTCTGTAAATATACACAATTTCTTTTTTAAAGTTAAAATAAGTAAAAAGTTAGTTTGCAAAAAGAATGCTAAAGCCAGCAGGTAACATATAAAGGCTGGTATTTTTACTTAACACTGACTTACCTATAGCCTATGACCAAATACTTAACCCAAATTTTACAATAAGGTAGTGTATACACCATATAAAACAAAATGAAAAATTTCAGTCTTCTCTGGTATGAAGAGAGGGCCAAAAAATTTTATGTGGATTTTCCAGATCACAAGGTGCTGCACCCCTAACCCACACGATGTGGAAGGGATAACTGTAGCTCTGAATCTGTGATTGATCATTTATAAAATACAGAATCCTGTCTGTTCATAATTCCCACTTATTTTATGTATAGACAGGGGTCCCTTTTATCTCTCTCTCATGAAGGCTTTATCTTTCTCTGTCCCTCTATGTCTCTTTCTGTCTCTGTCTCTCTGTGTCTCTGTGTCTCTATCTCGCTGTCTCTTCTCTCTGTCTCGGTCTCTCTCTGTCTCTTTCTCTCTCTCTCTCTCTCTCTCTCTCTCTCTCTCTCTCTCTCTCTCTCTCTCTCTCTGTCTCTGTCTCTGTCTCTCTTTCTCTCTTCACCTGATTCCATCCTTGAGATGACCATGGCTTTTGTTGCTGCTTCATGAGTGTGCCTACCTCTCTCTTCAGGTGTGTTTATACCTCAGCATCTCTTTGTATGTCAGTATCAGTTTATTTTCTCCATCTATTCCCCTCCTCAGAATGACCTCTTTGGAATTTCTATTATCTTTTCCCTTAGGATATACTCCTTTCCTTGACCTTTGTATATCTGCCTTTTGGTCCTGTATTTCCTTTTAAAGGCCAAGGTCAAGCACTATCCAAATGTGCTAATTCTATCATAAATGTGACATCAATTGTATCCTCCTTTTGCTGCCAGTGCAAGGTAAGGAGAGGTTACATCTTGTTTTGGGGATTCACACCTTATTCTGGTGACAGCAGAGGAAAGAAGAGTTCCCATGACTCCTATGGACACCTGCTTACATAGATAGGCCCACTCCATGACATTCAGGGAGGCTGTGCTTCTTACTCAGATAGAGAAGAGAGAGAGAGAGACAGAGAGACAGACAGAGAGACAGACAGAGACAGAGCCAGAGAGAGCCAGAGAGAGACACCTTAGGATGAGCTATGAGTTATGCTATAGTGATGTATGGACTTTTGACTGGATAAAAATTAATCCTAATGAATCCATGCTTGGAGGAAGTGCTTCTACCATGAAGACAAGGCAATGCCACCCAGGGAAACTTCTGTCTTCTCACTGTTCTGTAATCTATTTATAGAACAGCTCCAGTGAAGCAAATGTTTCCAATGATGAGTCTACAAATATTTCCATCATATAAGCACATTCTTTTTCTCAATGTGAAACACTAGAAGGGTCCCAGTTGGGCACCTAAGCAAGAAACATTAATATCAGACATCTGCAATAAATATTCAAATGAAAGGTATGGAAATTTGTGCTTGGTGTCTAGAAAATAAATGACACAGCTTTGCTTCCCCAAAATTGCATCCTAGTTATGCACAAGATGCTCTCAGAATTGCTGTTGGTGCAGATGGGATGAGCTGGGGCATACCCACAACAGTGCCAGCTCTTACACAATGCTGCACGCTTTGTCATGTCAACTTGTGGAAATATTTCATTTCCCTCTTAGCTTGGGGGCTTCTCATCCTGGCAGGTATTTCAAGGATACCAAAACTAGATCATGGGCTAGGGAATGTGATCAAACTAGCATGGAAAGAAGCCCTCAAGACCCAACAAGCCACTCACTCCCCCTAACTATGAAGAGCTATTCCTATTCAGGCTGTCATTCAAGTTCTCCTCAGGCTGTGGTTCACCTATTTACAAATGTGACATTTTGCCAGGATTCCTATTCCTTGCTCTAACATTAATTTGCTCTATCTAAGGATTCTTCAATCTGAATCCTATCTTCTTGGAGGAAAAATAATTACATCTTTATTTTACCAAGTTCTAACTGAAATTTAGACTGACTAAGACAGCTATGAAACAGAAAGAGTTAAGAACCTGTGCTATATGCTCTTGGGAATTTTCTTATGGTCTTAGTACTTTAGTTTCTCCAGTTGTAAAATAAGAAAAAGATAGTCACAGGCAAATTAAAATTGGTAAATGTATGAAGGAAAAGAGTATTCTACACATATGATTAAAATACGTATTATTTGTATACTGTAATAAATAAATGCAAATAGTATTTCCCCAGTGCAACTGTATCCCATATCTATTATGTATTCTCTATATACTGATACATGTGTTCCCCCCTGCCTCTGGGTAGATTGTTAATTCCTCCAGATTAAAGATAATTTCACTTTTTTTCTTTTTTTTATAATGAAAATTCAACATAATATTTGGCACATAGCAGACATTTAATAAATGCTGATTAATTAATTGAATGATGTCTGAATCAGATATCAGAAAAAAACTAAGTTTAAGTCTTAACTTAGGCATCCTGACCCAGGGTAAAACAATTGATGTCTCAGTGCCCGTGTTGATAAGCAAAATGGTCTTTGTTTTCTTTGAGTAACTCAGTGTATTTCGTTGAGCCTTGCTAAGTGTTAAGCCCCAGGCCCAGAGCCCTGTTGGGTGTGGAACCTATGTGGATGTGAGCCTCCCAGGATTCTGGGGGGAGTGGCTAGGACTGGAGCCAATAGAAGCCTGTGGTGGGAGGAGCTTGCGGAAAGGTTGGAGCAGAGCTAAGAGGCAGTTGGAGAGACAGTTGGTGAGGCAGTTAAGAGCTGAAGGAGAGAGGAAGCAGTCAGCTAGCTGGAACACAGCTTGGAGAGTGTGGTGGAAGCGGCGGCGATGGTGGCAGAGACAGCTGAAGCTGAAGATAAAGCCGAAGCGGAAGCAGGAGCTGCGGAGGCAGAGCCGACCTGTGTATGGACCGAGGAGTGCCAAGCAAGGACTTGAGGGCAGTTTGTAATCTTCTTACCGGAGAAGGGGTAGCATAAATATGATTTGGTTTAATGCCATTATGCTTTTCTGTGGGCTCCTGGTTACTCTCATGAGGCGGACTTATTGGGCCTGGAGGCTTTTGATTAAAATGTCGGAATGGGGAGGCTGGTTCGTGGGTCTTTTACTTTGGAGCCTAAATAAATGTTTTAATCCTTCTGCCTTCTACTTAGAGAATTCCTTATATCCTGCGATTCTGAACCGTTCAGACATATGTATGATTCCCTTTGAGATCATAAATTGGGCCTTCCTACTACAGTGCCCCACATAGTTTTCTAAGAGTATAAGTTGCAGAACCTTTGCATTGGTAAAGGAAATTTTCTATCCCTGGAGCTTCCTACAGTCATGGCATCACAAAGGGAAAAAAAGGTCATGACTACTCAACCAGATCATAAGATTTTTTTGGGCAGAAGCCATTGATCCTTACATAAAACTCATAGGATTTTGCATAGAGCTAGGTGCACAGTGGGTTCTCAGTAAATATTTGTTGATCGAGAAATTGAAATGGCAAATGAGTTTGCCATATATACAGAGGTGTGCTAGAATTGACTCTAATAGGCTTAAGAGAGCTGATCATTAATTTTTTAGTGTAAATATTTATACTTCAAAAATCAACAAATGCTTTTGGGCCTTAAATTTATTGTTTTATTGATAATATGGAGATGAGAAAGTGGTAGAGAAAAAAATAATAATGTAGATTAAACTTTAAAATGTGAGTGTACTTTTTTTTGAGAGATCTGTAGATAAAGATAATGTATTTATAGCCCTCTATCTGGAGCATTAGTTAGCAATAAGCAGATAGCTATATTTATCATATATCATTTATCATATATCATATTTATCAAATAT
This sequence comes from Phalanger gymnotis, assembly GCA_028646595.1. Lineage (NCBI taxonomy): Eukaryota > Metazoa > Chordata > Mammalia > Diprotodontia > Phalangeridae > Phalanger > Phalanger gymnotis. The sequence goes on from JAQQSZ010009757.1 coordinate 8,449, forward strand.
GATAAATACATATACACGTGTGTGCACATTTTTTTTAAGAGTACCATGCAAGGGATCATAGATCTAGGAGGTACTTCAGAGGTCATATAGTTCAAGCCCTTCATTTTATTGGTGGTGATTAATCACTCTCACACATGCCTTTCAGCACTAGGGACACCTAAATGATGGAACAGTGGATAGAGTGCTAGACCTGGAATCAGGAAAATATGAGATCAAATCCAGCCTCACTTACTAGCTGTAGGACCCTGGGCAAGTCACTTAAGCTCTGCCTCAATTTGCTTATCTGTAAAATGAGGAATAATGATAGCACCTACCTCTCAGGGTTGTTATGAAGATGAAATGAGATAATATTTGTAAAGCACTCTGCATACCTTCAAGCATTATGTAAATACTAGCTATTAATAATACTAGTATGTCAACCCTCAAAGCAAAGGAATTATGTACCAGATGCCAGTGTACAGTAAGCGGAGCTAATTTCTCAAGATAAGAAGACAAAAATATCCCCCAGTAATGTCAACATCTTATGAATTAGAACTAGATGTGTCTAATACTTAGATCATTTATTTAGGTAGCAGCCTTCCTCCATCACCATCATAAGCCAAACTATAATACCATCAGTTGAGCAGACAACTTTGGTACTCCAATAACTCTGTCCAAATATACCTGCTGCCCTACAAGAAACAACAAAAGTTGGCTCTGCCCAGCCACATAAAGGAAAAGAAAAAAGCAGAGGGAGGATGCAGGGGAGCTGAAAACACATCCAAAGAGATGACAATGTCAGGTCTGAGGGAAAAGTAATGGGAAACTGAGATGGGAAGTTATTCAAGGCAGGACCCCCAGGGCTAGAGGGACTTGAATGAACACTACTGTTCTCCTCCTGTTCCCTCAGGAAGCAGCAGTCTCTGTATAGCTGTGGGAAGAAAAGGAAGAAAGCAGTGGAAGGAGTAGTTGGAAACACCAAAAATGGCCTCATACAGATTTTCTTGGGCCTGAGGGAACAGTAACCAAAAACCAAAATAAGACCATGCCAACCCCTGGAGGATACTGGTACAAGGACTCAGGCCAGGGAACCCTATGTCCCCTACCTGAGGAGGCTAAATATAGCACAGCCTTGTATGGTTTTCAGCACCATTAAAGAGGGAGAGACCAAAGAGTTGAGTTCAGGAATCAAAGACAATGAAAGACATCATAGATTGAAAGAGATAAAACTTCAGTAAAATTTCAACACACACAGATCATCCTAAAAATAGAAGAAAAAAATGAACAAAACCACAAAATACAACACATAAATATTATATTAGAAAGGAAAATGAGCCAATAATATCTGGTGAGCCAGGATTCTTAAATAATCTCCGATTCATCCACCCTCCCCCACTGAGATCATGGAAACAAAATCTCAGAATCTCAGAATGACTCAAGAGAAAAATAAAACTAACAAAGGAAGAAATTAGAGCTCTCAACACAGAAAATAGAGTGGTCAACAAAGAATTACAAAACACAATAAACAGACTAGGAAAAATTAAGCCCATGATAGAGAATCTCTCTAAAAAAATAGAAGAGAGATTATCAGGATTGTACTAACAACAACAACAAAAAGTGGAGGAAAATTTGGCAGAAGCAAAACAAAAGACAATAATATTTAAAGAATACAGGAATTCCACAAATGCCAGAATGAATAACCTCAAAGAAAAGATGCACAGAAAATTGTGGGCCTCCCAAGAGAATATAACAAATGAAAAAAAAACCTTACTGTCATTATACAGAAAATACTACTAGCAAATTGTCCAGGATATTTAAATACAGATAAAAAAGCAGGTATTGAGAGAATCAACAAATTTCTTTAGAGAAAAAAAAAAGTTCCAAACTCCAAGACAGTAGTTAAATTCAACAATTTCAATTACAACAAATGTTGCAAATGGCCCTTCGAATGTGAAGAAAAGGCAATTTAAAGAACAGCACTACTCTGAAGTTACAAGAAATTGAAGAAGATAACGGAATACTATTTTCCAAAAGGCATTGGGGCTTGAGTTGAAACCCAAAATGACTGATCCTGCAAATCTGAAGCTAATTATCAATGGAAGAAAGATGGGCAATCAACTAAAAAGAGTTTGAAGCATTCCTGCAAAAAAAAAAAACTTTAAAAAAAGACTGATGAACAGATTAGTTGACTTGCAAACACCTCAAAGAGAAGAAGAAATAAGTACAACTCTTAATAAGACTAAGTAATGAAGCCATTTGTCTCATCTTTATAAGTTATTACTTATATCAAAAGAAAAATTGAACTATTTACTTAACTGGTGAGAGAAAGAGAAGAGTCGAAACAGGGACAGAAATAGGTAATAAAGAAATTAAAGAAATTGACAGCTTAATTAAACTCAAAGAATTTGGGATAGAGTAGGCAAACTAAATAAAGTAAGAGGGGAAGAGATAGCTGGTTCTTTATTAGATTAAAAAATAGCTAACAAAATTGATAATAGCTTAGGAAACTTGACTAATAAAGGAAAAAAGTCAAATCACTCTCTCTCTTCCCCTCAAAAAATGTAGTACCTAGACAGAAAAGATACTCCACTAATAAGATACTCTGAAGGTCTGCATGCACTCAAAAGCCATAGCTCGTAAGAACTCGCCAATGTTAGAGCACACAAGTAGCTCAAAGGAGGTTGGTACTGTGGGTAAACATGGTACAATGGGGAAAGCACTGACTCTGGAATCAAAGGACCTGGGTTCAAATTCTGCCTTCTTATCTTTGTGACCTTGAGCAAATCACTTAGCCTCCTTACACCTCAGTTTCTTCACGTACAAAATGGAAGGTTTGGACTCAATGGCCTCTGAGGTCTTTCAGAGTAACAGATCTATATCCTATGAATTTGTAATCCAAAGGCATTTAGGCAATGTAGCACAACAAGAAGGGTAATGAATTTGGAGTTAGAATCCAACATCTCCCACCTGTGAGAGTTTGGATAAATCATTTAAACTTTAGGTCTTTTGCCTATTTTGTAAAACAAAGATATTGAATTAGCTCCTAAGGGCCCTTCTGGCTTTAAATCTATAATAAAATACGATAGTATGAAAGGTACTGATAGAACATTTGCCCCATAAACCTAAGGCATATTTCCTCATAAATATACCAGTGAGCAACACCAAGAAAATAGCTTATATTATGACATCAATATTATTGTTGTGCCGAAAAGAAGCGAGCAAGACCCGGATATAAATTTAGATGTGGATTTAATGAAGCGCGACTGTTCTGTTCAGGGTAATTACTCAAATCGAACAGCGCTGAGCAAAGGAAGAGAAAAAGTATTTAAAGGGAAAGAACACAATTAGATTTCCGTGGAGATGGGGACACAAACAGGGGGACGAGCTGAGGCAGGATCATTTCTGTGGAGATGGGGACACAAAAGGTGGGGTGAGCTGGGGCAAGATGGAGAAACTGAAAGGAGGCGGGTAGGGCATGCATTCCCCACTTTCTTTTCAAAGTGTGTCAATTCTTTGATACATTCTCAGGGGGTCTGTCATAAGAATCGGGGGGACTGGGATTTGCAAATCGGTAATGGAGATCCCTAATCAATAGTAGTTTAACAGAGTTTATGAGGGACTTGATAAATTGCAGAAAACGATTAATGAGGCAGGGGCCCACAACCAGAGCTATAATGAAGAGGAGGAGGGGGCCAGCCAGGGTCGTCACCAGGGTGGTGAGCCAAGGGGATCTACAGAACAGAGACTGATACCAGTTCTCAGAGTTTTCCAGCTCCTTTTGTCTATTGGCAATATTTTGGTGTACCAACCTCAGACTTTCCCACACCACCCCGGAGTTGTTAGCATAGAAACAACAAGACTCTCCCAGGGCCACACATAGGCCACCCTGCTTGAGAAAAAGAAGGTCAAGGCCTCTGCGGCTCTGGAGGGCCACCTCCGCCAACGAGTGGGCTTGTTTTTCTAGGACTGAGATGGACTGCTCTATGTGGGAGAGGTCAGTGTTTACCTGTGCACTTAAAGCCTTATAGTTGACATCCCTTTTGACTAGGGCTGCCATCCCAGTGGCAGCAGAGCCCACAAGCCCCAGGCCCACTAAGATGGGGATGAGGAGTGCTATTGCTCTCCTTTGACGGTAACTTGGTTGCCCTTCAGGGGAAAAATAGCGCCAGCCTTCCTCACCCAGGAGGAGGGAAACCCGGGGAATTATGGCCACCAAGATACACAGGAGGCCCTCCAGGTGTTGTTGGTGTCTGAGGAACACC
>JAQQSZ010009758.1:0-12689 GCA_028646595.1 Phalanger gymnotis
AGGCTCTTCACTCCTGCTCTGATCAGCCACTTAATTCCTCCCACCAGGTGAGCCTGGGGCCAGAAGCAATTGCAGCTGTAGTTCTGTAGCTGTCCCACTTCTGCTGCCCCAGAGGTGGTGACCAAACTGCAAACTCAGTCCCCAGCAGCTTTTCACACTAACCTTCTCTGTTGTCTTTGGTGTTTGTGGGTTGAGTGGTCTGGTAAATGCCACAGCTCACTAATTCAGGGCACTAGGGCACTCTCCACAGGGCTCCCAGTCTGGTTGGTCCGTGGTCTGTTTGGTCTGCACCACCCACGCTGGGCTCTGCTTCCCTCAGCTCCGTTCCCCTCTGCTCCCAGCTCCATGTGGGATAGACCTTACCCAGAGACCATCTAGGCTGTCCTGGGCTAGAGCCCTGCTTCCCTCTGCTATTTTGTGGGTTCTGCAGTTCTAGAATTGGTTCAGAGCCATTTTTTATAGGTTTTTGGAGGGACTTGGCAGGGAGCTCACGCTAGTCCTTGCTTTCCAGCCACCATCTTAGGACCTAAGATTTTTACTGAGTCCTGCCTCCTTATTTTATATGTAAGAAAACTCAGGCTTAGAGAAAGAAAGATTCATCCAAAAATCTCAGAAAGTATCAGATATGGCACAGAAAGCTAAGTCTTTTGACTGCTGAGTGCAATGCCCTTCTACTACATCACAGGATGACACAATGAAAGACAAAGAAGAAATAACAAACACAATCAAAATAAATTCCCCTGAATTTCACCTTAGATACAGGGAAACATTAAGTCAGATAATCATATAAAGGACAGAGAAAAGGACATGAAGGACCCCAAGTCTAAGACACATTTTTAAGTTTCATTTGCATGATTAATATTTTCTCTATCATTTTCTTAAGTGAGTTACACAATCAAGAGAGTTATAAATCAAGCTCTGATTTAGAGCATTTAGATTTCTTAGTTTTCTTAGATTTATAAGATATCAATGCTGAAACTGAAAATTTAAAAATTGACTCTGCAGAGATAGTTTAACCTGGCTCCAATTCATTCTTGAATCTGAGGGCTCTTAACTTTTTAAAAAAACTGTTAACATGTCAGGGTATTCTGTTGAAGCCTATGAACTATTTCTCAGAAGGATGTTTAAATAGTTTAAGGCAATGCTAAATTTCATTTAGATTAGTGAAAATAAGATGTAATTTTTCCCACATTCACATTAATATACTTCCTGAAATCTAAGGACCTAAGGACCTAAATAAGAATGTTCTTCATACATTAAAAAAAGATTGCTCACTCTTAGCTAGAGTAATAACTTGTTTTAAACATTATATAAAAGCCATATTATCCAAAGTCTCTGAAAACAATACATGTCTTTTCCACCAACAAGCAAAATACGTTGACTGTGTTTGAAGAGATTACTCTAAAAATAATTTATCTTATAGAACTACGATTTATGTGAACTAGTGTTTTATTTATGTGTGTATATATCATTCTATAGAAAACAGAATTTTTAGTATTTTTTCTGCTTTTCAAAGATCAGATTTCTCTCTTAATCATTCCTGATTTTAAAGAAAAACTTAGTAAATAATTAAAAAGAAAGCATTTTGAGTGAAATCATCATTGTGATCACTGGAGTATTTGTAAAGGAAGTAATAGGGTCAGTTTTATTATCCAGAATATTTGGAGAATGGGATTTTCCAGTTACTTCAGCAGAAATGAAACATACTACTCCACTATAGTTATATTAAAACAGTATAATTATAGTGTAATTTAACAAATTAATTTTTCTCTTTAATTCAAAGGGCATTTTGAAATCTTGAAGACCTTCAAGATCATCACATTAACTCTCTAAGGAGAGTGAATAACTTAGACAATTTTTAAAGCTTATTTTATATCAAACCATGTACATTGTTTCAAGTTAAATATATACAAATGTGTGTATATGCATATATGAGTATGTATATATGCCTATATAGATATATTATATTGTATTTTTATATATGTATATACATACAAATATGCATGTGTACATCTCACTTTCAAGGTTAGAAAGGGATTCCCTCATAACAATCATTTGTGAGATAAGTAGTGGACATTTCATTATTTCCATTTTATGGATGAGGAAAACGAGTCTGAAAGAGATTAGCCATGAACTGATGAACTGCAGATGGGTCAGTGAATAGAGCTTCCCAAGTGATAAATCAGAAGAGAAAAAGGATTCAATATTAGATGTTGATGGTCTCTATGATTGCAAACGCTGTTCAAAAACCATAACTTTAACCTAGAATTATACTGCCAAATAAAGAGGAGAAAATGAACTAAATGAGTATGTCATGAAAAAACAAACATACTTTGAGAAACTAAAAGACAAAGTCACAACATTAATCAATTTGACTCTTCCCATTTCACAAGGGAATGTATCAAGCTGCTGTAAAATGATGAGTAGCATTATCTCAGTCCTCTCTGCTTTGTCTTTGGGGGGAAGACAAAATTAAAACAGTTTTCAGTATTCCAGCACTGCATTCCCAATGAAACTTACCCCTTCTGACTGGACTTTGGAAGCATTATATAGTGGGAGAAAAGCAGGCCTAGGAGTCAGAAGCCTTGAGTTCAAGACCCATCTCTGCCACTTAGAAGCTGTGCCAGATCTGGACGAAATATTTAACCTCTAGATGTTTGACTGCCTCCTCTATAAACTCAGAATAATAATGTCTGCCATACCTACCTCAATGAACTATTCTGAAGATCAAATGAGATATAAAATCAGTCTTATTTAGCAACTATTTATCTGCAGATTAAGTCATGTTTTCATTTTACTCTTTTGGATGAATCTAATGTAATATCTATACATACTGGTAAATGGTTTTGCCATTTTTTGCCCACTCAATGAATGGAAATGGGGGAGGTGAGAGGCAGAGAATTAAGAAGAGAAAATTAAATTTGTATTTACAATAAAGAATTAAATAAATTCAGGTCATTGTTTTAGGTCTTTGGTGAAAAAAAAAGAGAAAACAAGAAATCACAAAGCACTACACAAATACAAAATATATTCCCTAATCCAGGGGTGGAGAACCTATGGCTTCAAGGCCACAGGCAGTCCTCTAGGTCCTCAAGTGTGGCCCTTTTACTGAATCCAAACTTCACAGAAAAAAATATCTTTAATGAATGGATTTGTTCTGTAAAACCTGGACTCAGTCAAAGCAAAAAAATATTTTCTTCCATTAATATACTTCATTATTGTAAAGGCTTTATCATTTGATTAGACTAGGAGTGGTTTCTACCCCTGAAGATTACAAACCTTAACAATTTTATGAGTTGCTGGGGACAAAAAAAAATAACCATTTAATCAGAGACAGCATTCTGGCAATGAACCTCTCTTCAATTAGCTAGGATGGTTCTTGGGTAACAGACCTTCTTGCCAAGGTCCATCCTCAGAACCTTTCCAGATTGGTAGCACCTCGCAGGGCTAATGGGCATAACTGTTGAAAATTACGGATCACCTCCAAACAGTTATGCAGCATCAGTGTATGAACAGGTAGGAGCTGATATAACTAGAAGAAAATGAAAATTCCTTGTGAATAGGGAGAGTTTGTGCTTGTTTGTAAATCTCACCACCGAAAACGTTTGCTGGCACTTAAATTTATCACATTATTGGGGCACTTGTTATCTTTCTTCCCCTACTATCACTTTTTTTTTAGTTTTTTGTGTTTTCTTTTTACATTACAAATATTTGTAGATTGCTCCCACTTGGGGAGAGGTCTTTAACAGAATTGACCAGTTAAGTAAAATTGATAATACTTGGACTCGTCTGAAAATTCATTAAACATTTCATATGTATAACATACCCTATTCATTCTCATTCTCTCCCCTCTCCCTCCCTCCACATAAACAGATACCTGGATAGATAGTTTTAATCAGCAAAAACTCAAACTAAATTTTCCTTCTTACTCCCAATATTGGACCTAAAGAGAAACCATTATACACTTGTCTAGTCTATCAATACAAAATTTCAGAGACCATGTAAAAAAAGTTATTCTATTCTCTGTGTCCTTAACCTCTTTATCAGGAGGCAGCATGTTGCCACATTGATCGTTTGGCATCATGGCTGACCATTATGCTGATAAAAATTACTAATTCTTTCAAAGTAATTTGCCTTTCAGATATATATATATATATATGTAGATATATATATGCACACATACAAATATATGTATACATACACATATATATGCACATATACATATGTATGCATATATATATACATCGTTGTCACTGTAAAAATTGTTCACTTGGGTCTATTCACTTTACTATGCAATAGTTTATTCAAGGCTTCCTAAGTATCTCTGAATGCTTCCACATTGTTTCTTACAACATAGTATTGTCTCACTACATTTGTCTAATTAGATTTACTCTATGACCCTTGAAGATGATCGGTTTCAGAGAGCACATATGTACCATCTCCCCATATTTGAATATAAAAAATCTATCCTTGATTGATCTTTTATTATTTTTCATACGTGCTTAGATTTTTATGCTTCTCTTAGCTCTTGTGTTTGAACTTTAAAGTTTCTACATATTACTAGTCTTTTCGTCAGGAATACTTGAAAGTCCTCATTTCATTAAAGATCCAATTTTTTGTCTCTATAATATTATACTCAGTTTTGCTGGGTAAACTATTCTTAGTGGTCATCCTATATCCTTTACCTTCTGCAAATGTGTTCCAGGTTCTCCAATCCTTTAGAGTGGCAGCTCTGAAATTAAGTGTGATCCTCACCATAGATCCTTGATATTTGAATTCTTTCTTTCTGGATACCTATGCTATTTTTTTCTTTGGCCTGGAAATTTGGGATTTTCTGATGAAACTGGCCATTTTCATTTTATAGCTTCTTTAACATGGTGAGTAGCTGACTTTTTTTTTATTTTCTTGTGCTTCTAAGAGTTCTCTGTAAGATTTCTTCAAATTGTGTGTACAGGCTCTTTTTTTGTAGTTATTAGTTCATGCATTTCAATAATCCAATTATTCTTCTCTTTTTTCTCCTCAAGACATTTTTTCTGGGTCATTTGTTTTTTTTTTTGTTTGTTTGTTTTTTGTCAGGGTAATTAGGGGTGAGTGACTTGCCCAATTTCACACAGCTAGTGCATGTGTCAAGTGTCTGAGGCCAGGTGAACTCAGATCCACCTGACTGCTGGTGCTCCACTCACTGTGCCACCTAGTTGTCCCCTCAGTTGTTTTTCTTTTAAGATATATGACATTTCTATTTTTTTTTAGTGTTTTACCTACATCATGGCATCATTTCCTTCTTTTGTCCATTCTGATTGTCAGGGAGATTATTTCTTGAGAAAGATTTTCTATCTCTTGTTCCAAGCTTCTAACTCCCTTTCCAATTCTTTCTTTCATAGTATTTTCCAATTATTTTCTCAAGCACTCTAATTTCATTTATTTTAGGAAAAATGTTTTTCAAACCCTTGCTTCATGTCTTTTAGGAATTTTATTTGATTTTTTTGCACAATTGTATTTTTCTTTGAGGCTTTGCTTGCCTACTTCTTGGTGAGTTTCCCTGGTTTTATCTAAAACTTCATCTTTCTTTTCCTCTTTACAGTATTTGATACTGTTTATGACTTCCTCTTCAATAATCTTTTCCATCTAGATTTTCATGATATTGCTGGATCTTGGTTCTCCTTCTATCTTTGTGACCACTCTCTATCATCTATGTCATGCCAACTAGTCATCAGTGCCCCTCAGACTCTGTCTAGACCATCTTCATTTTTCCTCCCTCTGTTAACTTACTTACTGGTCTTATTAACAATCAGTTTAATCTTCATCTCTATGCAGATTATTCTAGATCTGTATATCTAGCTCTAATCTCTCCCTTAGCTATAATGCCAATTGTTTTTTGGACTTCTTGAATTGGATGCTCCATAATATCTCTATTTCAACCTGTCCAAAACACAATTATCCTTCCTCACTAGGCTGCCCTTCTAGAATTTCTCTCTTACTGTCCAATTCACTACTAACTTTCTAGTTGCCCAGGATAACAACCTCTATGTCACTCTCAACTCTTCACTCACATTTCCATCCACCCCACCATCCAATCTGATGTCAAATTATGTCTCTCATATATGTGTCCATCTATTCACCAAGATGACCACAGCACTAGTTTAGACTCTTATCATTTTTTCCTGAACTATTACAATCTTTTTCTAATTTGTCTCCCTTCTTCAAGTCTCTTCCCACTGTACTCTAGCTTTCTCCTAGCTGAGAAAATACTTTTCCTATATCACAAATCAGATTATGCCACCCCCCATTGCCATTTAAGGTCTTCATAAGCCAAACTTTCCCTACCTTCCTAGTCTTCTTACACTTTATTCCACTCTATATATTGGCATTCCTCACACAGGGCACTCTATCACTTATCTCTTACTTTGACATTGACTGCTATCCATGTATGAAACATCATCTCTCTTATTCTCTTTCTTTTGGCATACCTGGCTATATCAGTCTACTATCACACGGTTAGTCAAATAAGTTGTGACTCACAATTGACTGAAAAGAAAGGTAGCCAAAGGACTAGTCGTTTTACCTGCAAGATACTGATTACATGTTACTTGATTTTTTATACTTGATCAATGAGTATTTATAGAAAATTTGATGTTTACCCTTCCAACATGAGGCTAGTCACTTTGCAGAATATCAGACTTCCTTCTCAGTTGTCATATCATTTTTGTAACTTTTCTCTACAAGTATTCATTTCTCCATAAGGCTTCTACTTGTGAAACTTCTTGAAAGGCCCAATCAGCAGGAATTTCAGAGGCTGAGTATTTTGATGCCCCTATAAGTTATATGTCTACCTAGTAATTCTATTTAGTGGTTTTAATCAACATTCCAAAAGTTATCTGATAAATTAGTGATGACACTAGTGATAAATTAGATCCTGACCTGACCACACTTTCAAATTATTTTGAGGAAATTACCTCAAAGGTTAAAACATTTTAGGCCTACCTCTGTGGCTTGCAAAAGACTGTAGATGTGTTGAATAAGACTTTAATGGTGAAACAATAAAGAACAGTAAATATATAACTTATTATTTGAAAAGAATTTACTTGGGAAAATTATATTTCCCAATTGCATATTTGAAAATTATGCTTTTTTTCAGATTGTGGCATGATGATTTATCATCTTTCTCAATACTATATCAAATTCACATATGTTTCCATGAACAAAATACTTTGAATAGGACTGAAATGAGAACTTTCAAGTTTAGTATTTAGTACAACAAGGCTTTATTAATTAAATAGCTTTCTCTGTCATTTGCATCTATTCATCTATTTATCTATCTATCTATCTATCTATCTATCTATCTAGTATATAGCCCACCATATACTCCCAATAGAATATAAGCTTCTTTACAGAAGATACTCTGTGTGTGTGTCTGTCTGTCTGTCTCCATAGCACCCCACAGAGGAACTTGTATATAGTCAGGAAAACAGATTATATGCCTGTTGACTGGAGATAGTGTAACTAAATCTAGAGAGTCTCAATATTCCATTGCCTATGGTCCCATTATCGTTGGTGAATAACATGCAAAGACTATCTCTTAACTTAAAATATAATCTACTTTGGTAAAGCAATTGTTCCTACTAACAAAAACATAGATTATTAAAAAATAAAGTTAAATAAATAACTCTAATCTATGAAAGAAAAAAACATATTTAACTCTTGATTAAGAAATATTTATTTTTATTTTTCACTAATAGCATTTTATTTTTTTAATTATATGGGAAGACACTTTTCAATATTCACTTTTATAAATTTTGAGTTCCAATTTTTTATTCCTCCCTCCCTTGTCTTCCCTCTACCCAAGACAGAACACAATCTCATGTATGTTATAAATGTACAATCATATTATACATGTTTCCACTTTAGATATGTAAAAGAAGAATCAAAAGACAATGGAAAAAGCATGAGAAAGAAAAAAGCAAAATAAAATCATGGAAATACTATGCTTCAATCTGTATTCAGACTCCATAGTTCTTTCTCTGGAAGTGGTTAGCATTTTTCCATCATGACTCTTTTGTAATTATCTTAGATCTTTGTACTGCTGAGAACAGCTAAATACATTTTAGTTAACCATCATACATTGTTGCTCACTTCACTCAGCATCAGTATAAAGTTTTCCCAGCTCCCAAGCAAATGTCCACCCCTTTGGAGAGAGGTTACTTCCCTAGGTAGTTTCTGTTGTCTTCAAGTTCTTTCATGCTTCTTTTTGCAATTGTAATGTTTGTCCTTTAATATGTCCTAGACTCACACCACTGTTCTTTTGAAGACTGAATTCTAGGTGAGCCAATTGTTATCATCTTCGTTGCTCATCCTTGGGTTCTCTGAGAGGACCAATGACATCACCTTGATTTGTGCTCAAATTGGATATAAGTGAGGCAGAGCTGCAAAAAATCATTCTCTCACCAGGGTCATAGAAGTCCAGTGGTAAGCCAAAAGTCTGGAATACTGGTGATTATTCAATATGTGACCTTGACCTTTCAAACTTAAGATCTTTTTCCAGATCTCAGCTTCTTTGAGGCAATTTCCATTTAATGACAAGGGCAAGGTAAGAGTTGAGACAACATAAAGATCAATTTGCCATTACATTGGCAGACATAAAGCCTTGAAAACAAATAAGAGTAGGGCCAGAGCCGAAGTCCTCTTGGGACAATCTGAGAAGACCTGAAGAAATTTTCCAGGACTATATTCTCTCCCTGTGAAGAGTAAACACCTCCAGACTAGAGACCACATTAACGAGAAGCAGTAAGTTGCTTAAACAACAAGTGGCAGCCCTGGGGTTAGCTGGGTTAGGAGCCTGCCTAAGCCAGCCACAGGAAACTTTTACCCCTGGGCAGCGCAGGGAGTTGGGTGTCTGACCTGGGAGAGATCTAGGAAACCTCTGCTGACAAGGAACAGCAGATTCAGCTTTGCTGTGGAAAGTAGAGGGGCCAAGAAGGAATGAGCACTTGTCTGGTGAGTACAGAAGCAATGAGGCAGGGCACTGCTGGCTGTCAGCACTTACAAAAGGCTGGAGGTCTTGGTTTGAGTTCAAGGGCAGAGGGGATAACTGAAGAAGATCGGAGGAACCATTTCTGTTCCCCAAGACTAGAGGTGATTTTAAAATCTAAATTATTACCCCAAAATGCACAGACAAAGGAGAAAGAATTCATCCATAGAGAGCTACTATGGGAATAGAGAAGACTAGGGTTGGACTTCAGAGGAGGATATTGAAGCAAAGAAACTGCCTTCTACCCCAAAGAGTAATGTTAAAATGTCACCTACCCCAAACGAATTCATCGAAGAACTTAAAAAAAAGACTTTCAAAATCAAATAAGAGAGATTGAGGAAAAGTTAAAAAGAAGAAAACAAGAAAAACAAGATTATGACAAAAAAGTCAAGCTATTAGAAAAGGAGGTCCAGAATCTTAAGGAAGAAATGACTTCTTGAAAATAAGAATTGGGCAAGAGGAAGCCAGTGAAGTTATAAGAGATGAAGAAATAATACATACATATGTATATATGTGTGTATATACATATATATATAATATATGTAATAAATGAAAAAATATAGAAGAGAATGTGAAACATCTCATAAAAAATAGCAGAGCTAGAGAACAAATCAAGAAAACATAAGAATAATTGGATTACCTTAAAGTTCTGATAAAAAAAGGAATCTTGATACAATAATATAAGAAATCATTTAAGAAAATTATCTTGAAGCATTAGAACATGAGGGGAAAGTAGAAATAGAAAGAATCTAATGATCACCACCTGATAGAGATCCTACAAGGAAAACTCACAGGAATATTACAGTTAAATTCTGAAACCCCTGGATCAAGGACAAAATATTATGAGCAAGGAAAAAAAAACAGCTTACACATGATGGTACCACAATTAGAATCACACAAGACCTAAAGTTGGTGACACTAAAAGAGTGCAGGTCTCGGAGCACCATATAATGAAGAGGAAAAGAACTGGGCCTCTGGCTGAAAATATCATACCTAGCAAAAATAAGAGTAATTTTGAATGGTAAAAAATGGACATGTGATCAAATGTCAGACTTTCAGAACTCTGTTTAAAAAAAACAAATCCTGAACTCAATAGAAGATTTGACATACAAGAGCCAAGAGAAATATAAGGTAAACCCCAATTACCAATTGCAAGGGACTCAATAAAGATGAAATGTTTCCCTTTTATTTATGGAAAATTTGAAACCTGTGTCTAAGATCGTTATTAATAATTAGGTTGCTTACAAGAAAGATTGTGGTAGACCTGAGTATGATATGACTTTCAAAAATAAAACTGTTCAAGAACACCTAAAAGAACAATTATCTTATATAAATGAAGTGTAAGAGGAAAGAACCAATATAGAGGAATTAGAAGAGGGGAACTGTTAGTTCTGGAAACCTACTTTCCTCAGGAATGGGCTTAAGAGGGGAAAATACATATACATCTAGAAGAGTATAAAAGTCTTTTAAATTTAAAAAAGAGATAAAACTCTAAGTCGATAGGGACAGGGGAGAGGATAAAGGAGGGATCTTTAGAGAGGAGGGTGAGGAAATGTGATAAAAGTGGGGTATAGAAGGATTATCTAGATTTAAGGGAATGGGAGGATAAGGGAGGGATTACTGGAGTTGGGGTAGGTTACAGGAAGTCAAGGTAGCAGGTAGAAGTAAAGTAGAAGAGTTAAAAGAGATAAGACAAAAGAAATATGAACAAACATAAAAACAAGATTAGGAGTAGAATCTCTTAGAGAAAGTATATGTTTATATATGTAGGTATGTGTACATATGTATAAGTATATGTATATATTAATACCTATATATAAATATATCCATGCTCAATTGTAGCCTTGGGATGGCAGGTTGGGGAGAGGAAGGGGGGAAAAAGAACAAAGTAAAAAGTATACAAAAGAGAATAACAGAAAACCTATAAGGAAGCAAAGAAAAAATTCACAGCTTTCAACTTAATGCACAGTATTTAATATACAGGCTTTCTTAAAATGATAAGTTATTGCTATATATTTTGAATCCTCTTCTATATTCCACTGTGCACATGACACATCTTTTTTTTTCTTTTCTTATCTTATATTTAAATTTAAAATATTTCTTTTTCTTTTCTTACAACATATTTAAGTTTTAGTATTTTTCTAAAATGAAAAAAACAAAAAACAAAGATACCAGTCCAGGTGGGGGAAATACTCATAGTTTCTGACCAGAACAGAAAACGACTACTATATAAACTCTTTCTGGACTTTAGATTTAAAATAATCTAAGCCATCAAAACCTAGACAAAGAGCATCCTACTCTCAGATTGGGGCCATTTTTGGCCATTCAATGAAAGCCAGAATAATTTGGTTTCAAGGGTAATCAAGTAGCTACATTGTGGACTTAGCTTGGAGTCCTTAATCTTTATTAATATTACTCTATATCTAGATATTAAGGTACCTTGTGCTTATTATTTGTGTTTTATAAATTTAACATCCATCAATAAAGACAAATGGGATAACAATACAATAAGGTATATATTCTTACATGCATTTTTTTTATCAAGTAATAGAGTAGAACAAATTACATTTGCAGACATAAGAAATGTATATCCTTAGTAATCTTTTTAAAAGAGATTCTGTGGTTTGGTGGTTTTTGGCTTTGACTACAAGAAAACAAATTGTATACATTTTGGTTTTCTTAGACTCTTTGCACATAATGACATAGAGTTGTTTTCCCCTCATACTCTCTAGTATCCACACTTCTTGTTTATTAATGGCATAATTTAAAAATATTTCCTTCCATTGAATTGAAAAATAGTATATTCAACCATTTTCCAAATACTGAAGACAGTTTGTTTCCAGATTTTTGCAATTGCAAATTGTGGGAGATAGAAATTGAATTACTGTTTTATGTATCTGCTCAAGAAACCTAGCTCCATAAGCTACCAATGTGGCAGCATCATGCCATTGTTTCTAAGCTCCTGCCTCCCCATCAAATCCTCCTAAAGAAATTAGGTTGTCATATCTTCAATTTTGGGTTTCTATTCCAGTTTCCTATGAATCATCTCCCTTCAGCTACTACCTTCTTCTCTTCATAGATGCCTTTAGTTAAAGAAGAGTTGATTTAGAAATGCTGATAAAGTTCCTTGGCAAGTATTACAAATCCCGTAATGTACCTTAACCTTGTGAAGATGAATATCAATGAAAATTTCAGTTGTGTCAATATGTACAAAAAGTAGCTTTAGAGAGGTATCACCGTGTGGTGGAGGAATATGTGAACACTCACACTCAATGTAGTGGTCAATCTACTGCTGAGCACTGTCATTTAAATGTTGGTGGTCTCTACTACGCCACCATGAAGCAAAAATTCAGAATATGAAGTGACATGTAGGATTCACAATAAAGTACATTCACTGATGATGCTCTTTTCTATTAGGTCTCTGAAATAAATATTATTTCATTTGATAACTACAAAATCTTATCGTTATAATAATTTTCTGCACCTCTAAATTCAAATTTCAGTACTAATCAGCATCCCTAAGCTTAACACAGAAACAAATTTAACATGGATATTTTTGTATAGCTATGAATATTTTATAATCACCAATTTCCTTTTCTATGGCTTTTAAGATAAAGTCTTAATAATAGAATCTTGACGCCAAAAGGTATAATCTATTTGCTAT